>JAHDVE020002326.1:0-15156 GCA_022606495.2 Halesus radiatus | reverse complement strand
TCCCTTCCTACTTACCTAACGAGTCCTTGGAAACAATTAACTATTGTATTTGAAACAATAAGTTGCAATTAATATCTCAGAACGAGCGGATGTGATATATTGGTGTGTTATAAGGGAGAGATGCTGAACTGAAGGAACTGTAAACGGGGTGAGTTCCTTTTCAATAGCTTTTCCAATTTGGAATTTTTTTATCTCAATTTCCACAGGCTCAAATAATATATATATATTGAAGATTCTGTCCATCGAGTTTAAGCAAGTGCCGAATTTGTTCCAAATAATTACCATCGATACTATTGGCATAATTTTGGAGCTGGTCCTTCGAATCAATTATTACAGGGTTATACCGGCTTCGCCCGATAATGGCCGGTAGAGTTGAGTCGTAGATTCACGACACCATCCCATACTTTTCAAATATCCATTTTATTTTTTGAACTCGGCAGGACTCATTACTGGGTAAAATTTACCCCGTGGGGTAAACAATTGTTAATATTTTAGTTAGCTTGCAATATTAGAGGTGATTTAATACAAAAACGGCGCTATATAAATCGTCCAAGTATTATTATTATTATTGACTTGCGCCATTCTAGGCACCTTTATATAGACGTCATAACGACCTGTACACCGCTCAGAAATCTGTTGGTGCCACGTGTTTGAATATCCTGGAATTTATAATGAAATTTTTTTGTAATTATTGATGCCAATGTCAATTATTATAATTAGCATTTTTATAATGTTAACTTCTCATAAGTGTCTCATAATAACAGGGTTCCTGGGAAAATACTCCAGATTTTTTTAACGTTATTTTTGTTGAATTGAATTTTGTTAACATTTTTTTTAAATAAGTAGAAAATCTAGGAATTTATTATTGTATAAAAAAATCTATTCTTCAGAAATAACATTTTTCTGGCCTTAATATTGATTCATCAATTCTGGGTAATTCTCACCCGGTAGCCACTATCCGCGTCACATAATAGGACGCGAGTGCCGTCGAGTAAAAAGAAAACAACGTAATGAAAAAGTAAGAAGCATCAACTGCTACATTTCTTAAACACAATAAACCTTGACGAAATTTACCAAAATTTTATGAAAATTGTCAATTTGCTAGCCAAATTCACAAAAACTGTCATGAAAACTGATATTCACCGACACACTGAATTAAAGAAATGTTTTAAAAATGTGGAAGAAGAACCAAGAGACAGAGAAGCCACAGTATCTGTCTTCAAATAAGCAAGATTTCCCAAAAAAAAAAAATTAACTGGGTATTTTTCAGTCATTCAAGGACTCACCATCAATTAGCCGATTAGCGTTTGTTACAATTAATACCAGTTTGTTAGGGGGTTCATAATTTTAGATATCGTTGAGTGTTCGTATTGGTAATGGAAACACTAGTATATTTGAGTGGAAATCTAGTCAGTACAGAATAAGAAATATAATACTAACGCATTTCAAGAAATAATAACATATTTTCTATATCATAAAACCGAATTTTAAAAGCAAATATTCCTGAATAATAAATAATCTTTGGTAAAAAATGTCGGCATATTAATAACCCTATATATATTACAAATAGACTAGAGAACACCTACAATACTAGTCTCAATTTTAATGAAGGATTAATGGTTCCTAAGCATACAGACAAATATGGACAAAGAATTTTAGATCACATGATTCCCCGCTGAAATAAAAAATAAAATGTATTAAAAATAAAAAAACTTATGAGAAATGGAAACCAATTTATCATATCTATTTTTAAAGCAACTCAAATGGAAAACAATTATATTTATCATGCCATAAAACAATACGATAACCCCCCCCCCCTATTTAAATGCGTTGTTAATTAAACTCTTTTTTATAAAAGCTAACATGCGAGTATATGTAAATATTTTATATGAAACATTTTATAAATTTTCAATTTATTTTTAATAACTTATTGAAGTTTATAAACCTAATTGTAATATTTAATTATCGAAGAAGATAATATTAACATATCCTAAATGAGTCACGAAACCGAAAAAATAAATACAAAAATAAAAAAAAAACAAATAAATTTAAAAAAGTCTCAGATGCGAATGATACTTTTTTTCCATGTTTTTTTTTCGGTTTCGTGTTTCATTCAGGATATGTTGATATTATCTTCTTCAATGAAACATTATGTACCTATCAAAGTAAAAATCGTGACCCTCTTATCAGACACAAGAATTTCTCTTTTCTGATGAGGTATACATAATCAAAAATACACTTAAATTAAATATTATGTAAAATGAAATTGAAATGAAACTTACAAGAAATAAAAAAAGGATATAATATGAAAAAAATAAAGAAGAGTGTCTGTTTATTTTTTATACAAAACTACAGTTTTATTCCGATTTTAATTAACTTTTGCACACTTGATCTTTGTAACAAGATGAATGTTACTGTATACATGAGATTTCAAAAAAAATCATTCACATCCTCCATTCCCACCCCTTAAAACAAACATTTTGGTATCTTTTGAACTTTGTACGCTCTATGTTAAAAATAGGAGTAAAATTACTAGGTAGGTGTAGGGGTAGGGTTAGTTAGAATATAAAGATCCTATAACCTACTAATTTACAGTAAAAAAAAAACAGCCCACAACGCTAACACCTAAGGCCATAAGTAACTTTCAAATGCTGATAAATCTTTCTATGCCTATTGGGTTATTTCTTGAGAAGGAAGGGTTTGTCTAGTGTAATTTATAGCGAAAGAGCTTAGCTAAGCCAGGCTTAGCCACCAAGCGATATTGCGGTAATCTGTCGACACTTTTTCAGTGTAATGTCCCATGAAATTTCTCTCCACTGTTGCCAACTGCGAAAATTGGATAAAAAATTAGACGGGGAGTCGATTTATTAAGGCTCCTATGGCGACAGAACGGAGGCTGGATGGCCACGGCTAAACCGCTGGCAATTTGCCGTAATTAGATAATTTTCATCTGATTCAATTGCGACTAAAGGCTTTGATAATAAATACACAGATTATTCTGAATTACCGAAAAGGTTAAACTTTAATGAGGAAGTCAGATAACGGTTCATTACATTGGTAACGAAATCTTCCAATTATTGAATTAAGGTTAGTTCCATTACTTAATGACTAACGGTTGGTGGCAACTTTGGTTCTTACCGATTCAAAAATGATGAACTGGGTTTTTTGGACCGTTATAAGTATAAAGTTGAAATATAAAATACTTAATAGGCACAGGAAGTGAAAAGTACATTTGATTTGAGTGATTTCTGGAAACAAAGTCCAACTCAGCGTAAACTACTCCTATCGGTCCTCTTTCCCATTTCCTTCCCTTTCCCACTTTTAAAATCAGTTTGCATTATAATCGGCAGTTGTACCTCCTCCAGGCATTTTGTTGGTGATACGAAAGCTGATTCCCTGACAATTGGCCCCCTGACAGTTGGCCCCCCGAAAGTTGATCCCCCCCGACAGTTGATCCCTCCGAGAGTTGATGGCCTATGCTATTTTTAGGGATGTTGTGTGGAGGGTCTTTTGGAGAATGGGAAGGAGTAAATCTGGGTCTTGAAGAGACCCACGTTGTAGGTTAGATGAAACACAGGTCCGGTAGATCCTCAATACAAGAACGAATCATAGAAGCGACCCATTCTCATGTGACAAAATTCAGCCATGTACAAATTTTGGTCGCTCGTTTGGTGTGTTTTCCGACTGTGTTTGCCGAAGGGATTAATGACGCTAGTTCCTCAGAACATCTTCCATTGAAATACCAATGCAATTAAAGCATTCCCACCATCTGTGCTTCAAATATTTCAATCCGTATCTATTAACGGACTTCCCGTTTCTGCCGAGATTCAAGTTTTTATCAGATATTTTGGGGCTCCCGACCAGAGGTGGCTGCCAAATTCTATAGTGGGCGCACTTGAGGTTTGTACAAGATCAGCAGTTGTATACTATTAAAGTATCCGCGTGCCCTGTATAGGACGCCCAGTTTCTGAGAGGCTAACTTTACTCTGGCTTCAATAGAGCCCTCATACCAGAGCTGTGAACCCGAGCGTTTCTAAAATTCCAATGAAGATACCAAGGACTACTTTAATGTGTAATGGTACCTCTTCCAAACTATAAATAAAGGTCGATTCACATCTGCCAGCACCGCGCAGTGCAGACACTTACAGTGACAGGCACGACAAAATATATTATATTATATTGTAATTGTATATTGTATAAATATATAAATATATCAACAGTATATTGCTCCTGAACAAAATCTCACAGGATATCGACATATTTTGCGTCAGTGAGGAAAGATTCAAAAGGGAAATTCTATTGATTCTTGAAAGAATCTCTTCTCATTGACGCGATCTTCACCACTGCCTGAATTTATTTAAATATCTCTGAATTTATTTTATTTTTTTATTTTTAGTATATTTCTTCATTGTTTTACAAATATTAAATAAGTACCTGTAATTTCTCTTACGTATTAAATATAACATGTTTGTAATTGTATTAGAAATTAAATAAAAACATTATTATTATTATTATTATTATTATTAAAATTAGTTACTTATATTATCTATGAACGCATGGTGTAATATGAATACTCCTTTCTATGCCATTCCTGCCACCGCACGTGTCTGTACTGCACGGTGCCGGTAGATGTGAATAGACCCAAGCACCGCAGCACTTGCACGCGAATTATTTAGATGGAAGGTAGTTGCAACTGTTTTTGTTGTATTTGCTTTTAATTTTCAGTTGGAAAAGTATTATTTTTTCCTATTAAAAACCATTAACAACGTTAAAATAAATATGAAAATTACTTCCATTAAAGTTTTGTTTTGTTTACCAGCGACAGCTAAGCCTCTGACTAACAAGACTGCTTGTGTCGCTATAGCGAGGCATGTTCGCTATATCGGGGGCTGTCAGACGGCAGGCTACCTCGTTAGCACAAATCCCGCTGCCACACAGACATCCCCCGGCACAATCTGCAACCCGGATTACTCACGTTGTATACCGACTGTCACGTGTCATACCTAGTTCTACAATATCGTAATAAAACCACCTCAAGCCAGGCCAGGACGCTAAATCAAATCGGCCTCTTACGTCGGGGAATTTACTTGGATGTAAGGCTTAGTACGGTGATCGGTTGCAATAAATCGGTAATTACTAATAACAAGATGACTAATTTCATAAGGAATTTTCCGTTTTTTTATCTTGATGGAGGACTATAGCCAGCCGAGGTATGGAACTTACGACAACTAGTTTCTTGACTAACGACCGCTTTTACCAAGGAATACTAAGATAACTACATTACGTTTACTAATATTTTTTTAAATTATTATGTTGAAATGCCGGCCCTTAGAGGATTAAGGCGCACAACATGGATATCACTTCTACATACATAAATACACACTACATCATACTGTAACGCTGCCCTAAACTTTGGCTAAAGAAGGAGGAAGCGCAACACGGCATAATATCCCAAAATTATACAAAAGAAGTGTTATCAGTTTTATACTCCTCAAGATTGCTGAAACGGCAATCGACCGGCTGCCGTACCAATTAATTATACCTAGCTTAATCCTAAAAAAATACAAAATTAGTGTATGGCATATTTCATTATGTGACGATGTTTCCAAAATATTAATATCATACTTACTTTTTTCAATATTACCTTTCACATACAAATTATGAACCAAACTCGCCAATTCTTTGTCTACTGCAAACGAATATACAAATGATATTGGACATTCTTAATATGAAAATTTAATGTTTAAAAATTAAAATTAACAATTGTTTCATTTCAAAATATTATTTTTAACATCGTTGGTCCATTTTTTTGTTCAATCTAATTTGTAAACCATTGTAATTATTCCCAGTGTAACTAATTGTTATTTTATGTAATCATTGTATCATTACTAACACTATGCAAGTAAATATTTGTTTGCATCCAGTTTTTATAACAATTGTTTGAAAAATGTAACCACTTACACAATGCATTGGCATATGAAATTATATATAATTAAATAAACTTGAAGATAATATGCATTAACAACTCTCAAAATGAAATATGAAACCGAAAAGACACAGAAAATAAAAAAAAAGGTGACGGTAGCAGCTGGAACTCGAACCCAGGACTTCATGGTCTGTCCGGGACCTTGCGCTCTAATCCAGTGAGCTACAGCTACCTCAATTGGTATCGGTATCATGCTTTCATTTCTAAGAACTGCCAATATCGTCTTCAGTTAATTCCCATATATTTACGGTTGTTACCTTTTATCATGAGTGCAAGATTCTATCGAATTTATTTTGTGATTTTTTAGATAGTGTCCTGTATGTAATTTTTATTTATATACGACATCTGTTCACTTTTTCTGCAAGTTTACGATTAACATTATTTTTTGAAATAACTTATTAAAGCTTTAAAACCTCACCGTAATTTATAAAGTTACAAGACAGTTAGCCCCCGACAGTTGCCCCCCGAGAGTTGACCCTTCCGACAGTTGATCCCTCGGACAGCTGATCCCCCCGACAGTTGATACCCTAAATGATTATTTCTGCTGTATGTCCTCATTTGTAAAGTAAGTATGCAGAGAGGATAAGCGGCCGTATAACAATAGTCGATATACTTATATCTGCACTAAAACAAACATTTTTCATATTTTTATAAAAATAATATTAGCGGAAACAACATTGGATAATGCAACCAACTTATCACTCAATACGTCAAAATATGTACACAACTGTATTTTTTCCCGATTTTTTTATTATTATTATGAACTTCCAGTAATTAGTATAAACTGTGATTGCCCCAGTAATTGGCAAATTCCTTATCCAAGGACATTTGTGTTTTGCCAACTTCTAAGAAGCACGGTACCTACCTAACTGTAATTTGTATTTTGCCGCATTGCAACATTCGATACAACGACGAAAGGAAATAAATTGAGTTTACAAGCATCTTATTATTGAGCAGGTTGTTAAATGGGAACAAGTGCGCCAATTTTATGCGTAGTATTGCTGAATTTTTCCATGTAGTATTTTTCTAGATTAATGACATTTTCTGAACAAATACGATACAATAAATTGGTATTGAAAAGGCACAAAGAAATGATCAAATTTGGCAACATTTTACCGGAAATGTTTTTGGTCGCTTTAACGAGAGTTTCTGTTATATTCTGTTATGCCATTAAAGTGATACATTTTTTTGCCCGGGAAGAAAACTGTTATAATTGTGGTACTTCATTAGCTATAAAAAAACACCGTATGTTTTTTGACTGCCTATAGTAAGGATATAGAAAATCTGTTTTCTCAAACTTTTTTTTTTTTCATCATTGTCAGTTTATCTGATTAAAGCAAATATTTGACGTAAACTTCCCGAAGTAAAATACTCCTATAAAATGATTATAAAAATTATACGACAACTGCAAAATATTATAAGCGAGAAATATGTTACTGTTTTGAATATTCTTTTATAATTCTAAGAATTAACTTCAATTAAAAGGGAGCTCACGAAATTAATAAAAATATTTACGGATATTGCGGGTTGTGAGAAGGTTGAATTTGGTGGTACAGACTGTGAAGAATGGTCACAAATTCGGTATTATGAAATATGTACAGTAGAATAATTTTAAAGAGATATTTGCTCGTGTAGTGGGGTGTAATGTATCGTAAAACTTCTGCGAAGTAAGGAAAAAACGTGGGCGGGTGTTCCAAAATATTTCGAACTATACAAGCAAAGAATATTTTTAAGATGATTTTCCTTTAAGTGTATGTTGCTCTGAAATAACCAATTGTTATTATTTCTTTACTGATAGTGACATTTTGGAGCAAAACTTCCGAGCTTCATTCAATATTATTTTATATCTTTTATCGGTCTCGGGTTATGTCACAGTTCCTTTGTAGCATTACCTATCCTAACATAACCTTCTTTATATTTTCTCTCGGCAAAGTAAATTTTATAGCAACGCACGAGCTATTTTCACGTTCGTTTGACTGCCAAGAAAATTCTCGTAAACCAACACATTTCTTTCTTATCATATCGCCGAAGCTGCGAATATTTTATCTCGCAAATGCTTTAAATCACCTCGCCTTAGAGTACCTACGTATACGTATACGCAAAGAGTGGGAGCAAAGGGGGATAGAGAGTGGAAACGGATGGAAACAGTAGAAAATACTCACAAACATCTGTATTTTTCTGAGGAGAAGTTCTCTTGACATTCTTTGGATTTCAAGGACATGAGCGCCGTGTGCAAGGATTCGTTCTGTAACAAAAAATAAATAACAGGTCAAAAAAATGCATCGCAGAAACATTAAATATTCAGAAAGAGTTTTGTAAGGACAAAATTCTTGCTGAAAGAACTAGATAATAATCTTTATAAAAAAAGTTTATTTAATTATTTTGACTGTGTGTTATCTCAGAATATATCCACCGATACAGCAGATTTTCCCAATAGGCTTGGCTTATGACCATCCTCCAGGATCAAATTTTTGTCTGCTTCATATATTATAATATATGTAATGTAACGGAAAAACCAATTTTTTCGAGTATATTTAAAAATGTTTATTGTTCATGACTTTGAAATTTAATTATTTAATTACACTCCGATCTGGGATTTTACATGGATTTTAGAACATAATATAAAGAGTTATCGAAAATTACAAGTACATAGGGATTCTGAACCATAAAGTAATAATAATAATAATAATTATTATTATTGGATATTTTTTACCGCCGTTTTTAAGAGAAACCATCTCAGGGGCGCTGTAGAAATATTACTTCATATTCTCTATCTAATTATGTACAAAAACACATAGAAAAAATACAGGTCACTTCAGATAAACACAGTTTTTATAGAAAATTTAAGCTTGGAGAAGATATGATTTCTACAGTCGTTATTTTATCTTTCTTTTCTATTGACATTACATTTATTAGAAGATTGGTGGCAAAGTCAACTTAGTAACAAATGTAAAGAAAACCCATATAATAGAATAAATCCCTTGTAGTCTCTCCCTCCTCCTCCCCCATATGTTGTGTATGTAAATCGTAGATTAAGAAAAATTTATACCAGTCTGAAGATGGCTTTAGCAAGCTGATACCGGTTAGGGTAAAATAAAAAAAAGTGGAAATAAGTTTTACATGTGTTTTATTATATTATTATACATCATGAATTGAAAACATGTTTTATTATATTATTAGTTTCAAAAATAGAAATATTAAAAGAATGGTTGGTATTTATTTGAAATATATGTAATTTTACTGTTCGTTTTTAGGACTGGAGAATATTTATAAAATAACATTAAAAAGCTTAAGAAGTTTTCAATAGATATTAACATTTTTTACGCATTTAGTTATTTGCAGTGTTTTTTTTTATTTTTTATATTAATACCACACAAGAGTCCCAACTGCTCCCAACCGTCTGGAGCCAGTGAGACTATGGCATTCCCAATTGGGGAATGTTGTGAGGCCGAAGGTATTGGGGAGGGGAAGGGGAAGAGGCAGGTGGGGAAATACCTGGCTATTCAGATCTGGTCACAAACATGGCTAAAAGCCATTTCAAGCAACGTTTCAATTCTGAATGGTGGTCTTTCACCAGGGCGATACTGAGAGTATCTTCCACTCTGACACTCCACACTCTTCCACTTCCACTCCACAGTGTTTCAGTGGAAAGAGCTATTATTCTCGTGGTTTAATTTATATTGTTAAAAATTTAGTTGTAAGTTTTTTATAACCGTTATACAAATAAATTAATATCTGTTGAACTTTAGTGAGTCGTTTCATTAATCACAGATCCTAACACACTCCTTTGATTTCCGTTATATTATAAACGTCAGTATAATTACTTGCCTGCTTTCATCACTTATTGTTAATTTTTATTAATTATTTGTCTGTACTTGTCATTATTTTTTTGTATAAATGTAATTCAATAAATATAATTTTAAAATAATAATAAAAATAACCAAATAGTTTTCTTTTATATGCTAGATATTATAGACAGCGCCCTTGAGGTGATATTTCACGAAAACGGCGCTATACAAAACATCCAAATAATAATATACATTTAATATTTTTTTTATTTGTTCGTTTTATTATTATTTATTTATTTGATAATATTAATTACATACAATGGGAACTGTACCTGCTACGCCACTGCAAGTAGCTTGTCAACAAGAGTATACTTTATACAAAGGGGTTCAAATAGGTGAATTATACTTGACTTCTAACTAATGAAGTGTAGAGCATTTTCATACAATCTAAAGACTTTTTTTATATATTACTTTTTTTTTCAATAGTTATATAATTTTTTTATAAGAATGTTCCTGTACGAGACGTGTAAGACCCGCACAAGAAAAATATTGCAAATATTTAGGCACCGGCACACAGGGACGAACGAATATTGTGATTTGCGAATCCTATTGAGGAAGGCGTTTGGTACTTTCCCAATGGAGATGTTGTCGTTCCGAGGATAGTTGACTTATAGCACCAGTCAGTATGGTTGGTCGCTCAGGTAGCGGGTGGTGACGTCAGCGGTCGCAGGGTGTAGAAGACTGTTCTTGTATGGTAGCAGCAGGTGGAGGTATCCAAGTGAGGACATGTTGTCCATTCTACGGTTGAAGTGAAAAGTAGCACATACCGCTGTGCGTACGCTTTTTACAGGGTGCACGGCACGGCTGAACATTATGTGCACGTATTGTGAAATCTCGGTTCGGCATTTGCATTTGTGGTGCAATCTTGACATGCTATTTGATTTGTGGTGAAATATAGGCTCGTAGTTCGGTGTTGTGAAATACCAGCTCTCGGCTTGGTTATTTCACGTGTTGTGCAATAATTTAATTTGGTTATAAAAAAATATGTTTTATCTGTACAAATTAATCCACTCTGTAGAAATATTCGATACAGTTCCGTTAACTATCAGTTTCTCAACGTATTATCAAAAGACTGAACATTTTAAATTTAAGATAGGCACATATATATATAGATATATATATATATATTTTAATATATTGAAACCGTATATCGGATTCACTGGCCACATTTAAAAGGAGTTTCTTGGCAATAATATAAACTGCTTTATGCGCATACATCACTTTTATAATATGTAGATCACCACTTCTCACCTACAAACACATGCACACATACACATACACTTATTATACACATGTCACCCGTTAAATACACGCATAAATCAGAAATTACAAGTAAACATGTCGTAGGTACTTACTTTATAAATTTAATTTCTGGAAATTGTTTTTCCCAGTAACAAATGTACTGTTTTGTTTCTGTATTAAAATAATTAAACAAATTAATTAATTAAAGTTCTGCAAATGAAGTCAAGTATATTTAAAGCGTTGTTAGTTATATCGTTAAAGTGTGTAGTGAATGTCATGTTTTCATTATTTTAATATATTCATGTAAGATATGATTACGAGTGTTAGAAAATTGTATTATAAAATAAAACATTTTCCCCCCCTCCATGTAGCGATGGAGGACCGTTCACAGAATATCATATTATCATTATTATTCAATAAGTTTAAAAAATATACATTATGATAAGTTGTTTTTGCTAGAGAAATAGGAAGAAAAAACTAGTTTCACAGTTTCTTTCGTTTTAAAGCCATACACCGAGTCTGCGGTCTACAGACCACAGCCTGTGGCGTCCTCAAAGTTATTGACACTTAACTACAGGCGGTGCAACCGACTAGAAGAACTACAGTTTAGCCACAAAATAATAAATTTCCAAGCGGTGGGTACAATAAAAATTCAAAGTAAAAGATCAAAACCTTCTATAACAGCAACAACCTTAATAGAATTGAAGTTCGATTTACGTAAAGTGGCAGGCACGGCAAAGTTAGTTATTTTCTTTCTTTTTTAAAAACAAAGACAAATATACCCTGGTTACGAATACCCTGACGGCCTCCATGGTCGAGGGGTAAGGCTCTCGACTACGAATCGGAAGGTCGCGGGTTCAAATCCCGGCCTGCGCAACTAAATTTTATTTAATTAATTTGTTCTGTTTCACAATTAATTAATTAAAAAATAATGTATGGTATATTTGCGCACGTTCCAGAGTGGAAGATACTTTCAGTATCGCCCTGGTGAAATACCACCATTCAGAATTGAAACGTTACTTGAAATGGCTTTTAGCCGTGTTTGGTGACCAGATCTGAATAGCCAGGCATTTCCCCACCTTCCTCTTCCCCTTATCCTTCCCCTCCCCTTTACCTTCAGCCTCACAACATTTCCCAATTAGGGGTGCCATAGTCTCACTGGCTCCAGACGGTTGGGAGCAGTTGAGACTATTGTGGGGTATTCATGTAAAAAAAAAAAAAAAACCTGTCAATATTTGAAAATTTCCTACTACCATTACAGTAAGCGGAATATGTTGCTTGTGTCGTAATGGAGGACTTAGCCAGCCGAGGAATTGAATTCACGACGCGTGGGTGAGATCCAAACGCGATGCAAACTCAGCCACTGACCGCTCAAGTTGCTAACATTATTTTTTTTCTTATAATTTGCATTACAAGTATTTTAAAATATTATATCAGAAAAGAGGATTTTTTTGTATTTAATTCCTAGACCTCCATTTAATTCTTTAAAAATTTAATGTAAATCAAATTTAGTAATGTTATTATTAAGTTCCGCATTTTTCTGAATTTTTAGTTATTATTATTGTGACAGCTGTTTCGGCGTTTAAGACCACTTTAAAACTGCGGTTAATCCACGTTGTGACGACAAGATTATATGATCTTATTTACTCCTATCCAATACTAATTTGGATGGGTTTTTAAAAATAATTATTTAAAAATTAGATTTGGGTGGGAGTAAATAAAACCATAACTAAGTCGTCAAAATATGGATTAACCGCAGTATAAAAATGGCATTGAACGCCTAAATAGCTGTCACAATAATTAAAAAACTAAAAATACTCATAGAACTTAATTAACATTATTAAATTTGATTGAAAAAACAAGAGTTCTTCTTTCTGATAAGGGACCCACGATTCTTAATTTGGTAGATACATATCGTATTATAAATTTTTTGTGTACAGTGCCAGGGAAAATTTCTCCCTCTTCCTCTGTCAACTGTGGATAGAGGTGTATAAATGTGGAGATAATCTTCTCTACCCAGTGAGCGGGCTGCTAATTGCTTATTGTATGGTTTTATTTTGGTAGGTACGTAATAGTTAATTTACTTATATTTATAAAATGTTTCGTATGAAATATTTATGTATGCAAGTTTTTTTGAAAGAAGAGCTTAATTTTTTTATGTTCTGATTGGTCAGCGCATTTTAATGAGGAGGCTATTGTAATTTTTTATGACTTGATTAATGTAATGGTTTTGCATTTGAGTTGTTTTAAAATTAGGTGTTATAAATTAATTTCCATTTCTCATAAGTTTGTAATATACTCGATTTTCTTTATTATTATCTATGAACACATTCCCTCACGGTGTAATGTGAATACTCTTTTCTGTGCCGTGCCTGCCACTGTACGTATCTGCACTGAACGGTATTGGTGAATAGACCTTTACACTTAAACCGGGAATTTAAAAAATCTGCAATTTCCTTAAATGCGAAAAATTCGTAATACGGAAAAAACCGTCTTTTTTAAATTGTCGACTGAGACAATTGTAGAAATTTGGGACAAAATTGGGTTTGAACGTGCGAACTAGTTTACTTTACGAATATCTTTTCACCCAGCTATTTGACTATGATTTTCTTTTTAATATTGTCATCACTTTCCGGGTTAATTAAACGAACCCTTATATTAAAACCGTATTTTCTCTTGCATGGGGCGTGCCGGCCACTCTTTATATTATATCAGAAACTGGTACAGTTTTAGAAGTTCTTGGATAATGTTATGTTTATCAAATAAAAAAAAAAAAAAAAATAAAAAATAAATAAAAAAAAAAAAAAAAAAAAAATAATAATTTTAAAAAAATTAAAAAAAAAAAAAAAAAATAAAAAAATAAAATAAATAAAAATAAAAATAAAATAAAATAAAATATATATATGTATATATAGTAGAAACTGCAGACAACCTACATATGGTAGCTTCGGAGGACAAATTTTTTGTTGTTAAAATTATTGTAATATCTATGTTTTATAATGACAATATTAAAATAAAAATTGTATAAAAACGTCGTAAATTGTCGTCAACGGGAAAATATTCACCTTGTCGTTGACTATATTTTAAGTTTAAAAAAACAATCTGTAACTCTAAAAATTCAGTGTTTAGCTCCTCCTGAACAATTTATAAGTTCGACAAATGCGAAGCATTTTCCCGTTGACGAAGAAATATACAAAATTGCTGGAAAATGATAACGAAAATTCATATTCTTACATCTCAATCACTTTGGATGGTTATTTAATTCACGTGCACAATCAATCGAGATTTTCATTAATTTCAAATTTTAAATCATAGATTCTCACTCATTTCAGAATCTAATATCATTAATTCAATCAAATATATTATTTCAGGACATCTTCATGCTTCAATCAATCAATCATTTTCTTACATTTTAATAACATTTAGCTTCATTCGTAATAATCATCATTTGATTTCTCAATCAAATCTGATTCTTACACCATAAAAGAATTCAAATTATTATTAATTTCTTTTTTAATTCTTTCATCATTTACTCAGCAACCTTAATTCACTTAAACCATAACAATTGTCTATAAACTTAAATTTTTATTTAAAGTCTAAAAATGTTTATGATAACTATTATTATTGAATTATAAAATAATTAATAAACTAAAACGGAGTTCTACAAATTAAACTCGAACACAATAAATAAATATGTAGATTTTCATTAATTGATAAACTAAAGTTCTTAAAAACTTAAGACAAGATTTTTGTGCATAGCGCAAAGGGTAACAATTATTATTTTTATA
Source organism: Halesus radiatus (assembly GCA_022606495.2). Lineage (NCBI taxonomy): Eukaryota > Metazoa > Arthropoda > Insecta > Trichoptera > Limnephilidae > Halesus > Halesus radiatus. The sequence continues at coordinate 292 of JAHDVE020002326.1, read as the reverse complement.
AACAATAATTATTAATCAAAAACACTCATCCAAATTGAAAAAACCTTCCGAGCAAAGATAAATGTCGCCGGCAGGACTCGAACCCGCACCCTTCTAATGTCCGGTTAGATGCTCTACTGTTGAGCTACGTCGGCTTATCGCAAACCCGCCAAGTTAATCAATATATACTAGTGTTCCATTCAATAATTACTGTTTTTATTATATTTTCACCTGTAAACAACCAACTTTATTAGTATGAGAGAGGTTTGTAACGGCTAAATCCCTCAAATTTATAGACATAAATTGTCTCGAC
>JAHDVE020002325.1:0-121361 GCA_022606495.2 Halesus radiatus | reverse complement strand
ACGCTTGTGGTTGTTGCTATTAAATACAATTTCCCAGACATAGAACAGTTAAAGCAGGTTTCACAGTCCAACGCTGCTGAAATTTTATCCTCGATGGACTCAATGTTTATGCTTGAAAGGTTCACAGAAGCTATAGATATGTTAAAGCAGCTGCTCAATGAGAGAATCGAAATATTGGGAGAGGATAGTCCTGGAACGCTGGACATCCAATACAACATGGCTCTAGCATTGTACAAACAAGGTAAATATTTTGAAGCCATGCCCATGTTGGAAGATATCTATCGAAAGAGAGTGGAAGCATTTGGCCCTCGCCACCCATACTCCCTGGAGACCAGGAGTAGCCTGGCTACACTATTACACCGGCTTGGAAGAAACAAAGAGGCGTGGGATATATTCCAGGAAGTTATGCCGAGACAACAGGAAGCGCTGGGTGAGGGGCATGAGATGTTTTTGCAAACTAAAGTCAATGCCGGAGCTGTAGTTCGTGTCCTGGGGAAGCACGACGAGGCGTTGCGCTTGTACACACAAGTTTATAAAAGATATAAAAACATACTCGGTGCCCATCACCCTGACACTATTACACTACAAAGTAATATTGCCGGGGTTTTGTTAGATCAAGGGAAGTCCCATGAAGCCTTTGCTTTGTATCAAACTGTTTATGAAGTAAGAAAAAATATTTTACCTCTGAATCACTCCGATACTCTCAGAACCAGGAGCGATATGGCAACTGTTCTTATGAGTCAACACAAACTTGATGAAGCTTTGCAAATCTTTCAGGAAATATTAGCTATTCAGAAGAATGTGTTGGGGCTCAATCACGAGGATACAGTTTGTACTCAAAATCTTATGGCGCGGCTTTATCTCCGTCAGAATAATTTGCCCGATGCCCTGAGGATTCACAAGGCAGGGCTGAACGGGAGGAATACCATCTTTGGTCCCAACCACCCTAATTTTGCAGAGCTGGATAAACGTCTTGATAATATGGGTAAATGCTTAAAATCAACATTGAATTTGGATATTGATTATGTTCCTCTTTGTGATTTTAATTTATTAAATGCAGCAAGTATAGGGGATAGGGACGAGGTTCGTAGATTGATAGAGAATGGATCGGATGTGAACACTGCGGATGACGAGGGTAGAACGGCGCTGCACTTTGCCGCCACGGTGGTGATGATGGAGCTGCTGCTGGACAATGGAGCCGACGCTACAACTGTTTCGCAGGCGGAAAAAACCCCCCTGCACCACGCCACGGCCCGAGCTTGCGGACAAACAGTCGGTCTATTGTTGCAGAATGTAAAGAGAACCAAACCCAAGGCCTATTATAAGTTTATCAATGCTAAAACTGCAGTGGAAGGATCCACAGCTCTACACATTGCCGCTGAGAAGGGTGCCGATGATATTGTGAGTTGCTTGTTGGCGCACGGTGCGTGCTACAACAGTCGAGACAAAAGCGGCAATCACACACCCCTGCAATGTTCGAGCAGTCCCTCTGTCACCCGACTGCTGCATTTAGCCGAGGAAGTGTTTGAGATGGCGAGGCGGGGCGGCACTGTGCTTCCTCAGGAAGACGAGATGCATTTGGCAACGGTGGTGAACTCGAGAGATACAGATCATAGAACTCCTCTGCAGCAGGCTTTGGTCAGTGGCCACACTGACACGGCCAGACTTTTTGCTGGGCTTTTAAAAAGAACATATTAATCCACCTGCCTCGCAGTTTATAGAAATTGAACTTTCCTTTTTATATTTTGACTGCAGTTTTTTGTATTCTGTTACCCGTAACACTGTGTCGTTTGTAACTTTTTTTTGTATAACTGTATGTTTTCCCGAACAAAATAAAACAAAATTAAACATCGAAGTGACAGAAATCCTGCTACCAGCCAGGAGACAAATTGAGTCGGATTGTTATTATGTTATCCTTTTTACTTTTACCTCGATTATATCCATATTATATTATTATTGCTTATTTATTTATTTTGTATCGTCTTTTCTTTTTTCTTTTTCCTTTTTCCTTTTTCAATTTTAATCTTTAATCTTCTGTGTTCAGAATTTTTTATTGCTGTATTAAACCTTATTATGTACTTTATGTACCTCCAACGTCTGTCTGGACACAGAAATTTTCCCATTGAGACGGGCACCGAACAATCCGTTATTGTTATTTTTTTATCTTAATAAATATAACTAATAAAATAAAATATTTCTGACGGGTCTCGAGATTTCAGTAGTGTTGTGTACGAACTGTGCGCGATAATTGCTTGCAACATGAGTACACAACTTAGGTTTCGGATACTTCCGCCGCCTTGTGTACAAAGGGCCTTCAGACGTTCTAAGACGACACTTTTTTTCATCCAGATTGCTCATGAGTTTTCTTTTGCTATGCAAAATTCTAATCCGCTTGAAACTGGATTAAAAAAAATTATCGTTTAAGAGCGTCTTTAGTCCGGGTATGTCATTATCTTTGTACAAACACTGCGCGGCTAACGTTCAAGGCAGTTCCCTTCTAACATTAAATATTGTTGCTATAAAATTTGCAAACTAAAGTGTGTGGAATCTTTTGTATTTCTTGGGAGTTAACTATGTAACGATTTTTACACATTTTGTTTTTGAAGAGTTTTAATTCACCATTTATATTTGTTACTTGTACGGGACAAGATCTGTAAACTCTTGCCGCACGTTTAGAAGAAGAAGATGATGCTGGCCACTTCGACGCTTCAGAGCAGGTTAGGAAGGAAGGGGGAAGGTGTATGCCTTGAGGGGGGGAAATGCCTTGAGAAAGGCAAACGATTTCTTGCAAGGAGGTGGTGAAGGTGAAGAAAAAGTCTTGATCGGTTTTCAGGCCGGGTGAAGATGCAGGCGAAGTAGGCAGAAGAGGTGTTGAATCCGTGAGAATACTCTGGCTTTTTAGAATTGCAACGGTCGCTTAAGTACTCCCGTGCGATACCGTGCTGGCAGGAGCCATTCTTATCCGTGAATGGTCCAGTTGCATACCTAATTTAAATAGCGAAGCTAGCCGTTCGTCTCTACCTAAAGTCATTTACAGAAACATTTGAAACTTTACATAGTCCGCGACATTGTAAATAACTAAAAATATTTGTAAATGTAAATAATTACCATTGATAATTTCAGTTAGAATTAGAAAACAATAAAGGAATAATATATTCGGTTCATTTTGTTCGACTATTGCTTGATACTTGCTCGCACTTATCTAGCTTGTGCAACACACAAATGTAAAATATGGTGATGTTAATTGTTTTTGTGTTTAATTCGTAGAACTCCATTTAATTTTTTTATGAAAATTTAATGTAAATCAAATTTAATAATGTTATTATTAAGTTCTGCAAGTATTTTAGTTGTTATTATTGTGACAGCTGTTTCGATTAGCTGTTTGACACTATTAAATTTGATTTACATTAAATTTTCATAAAAAAAAGTAAAATATGGTGATATTTTAGTCATATTAGTTATAGTCATACAGTACATACCTAGGTATTTATTTGGTAGAATATGATTTACTTTGTATAATATTATACAGCTGTCATTATTATTGTGATTTTACAATATAATATAATGTATTAGTCATTCTTTTAAAGTATCTAGGTATTTATTTGGTAGAATATGATTTACTTTGTATAATATTATACAGCTGTCATTATTATTGTGATTTTAAGATATAATATAATATATTAGTCATTATTTTAAAGTACCTAGGTATTTATTGGTAGAATGTGATTTACATTATATAATATTATACTGCTATCAATATTATTGTGATTTTAATGTATAATATATTAGTTCATCTGTTCCAGTAGGTAAGGTAGCAATGTGTTTAATTTTATATAATATTGTATTGGTGTCATTATAATTTATTTAGACATACAACTACACAGTACATTTTATTACAATGATAAGGTTAGTATATTAAAATTTACAATTAGTGAGTTCTTTGCTGCATTAGTGTTGTTCGCTTCCACATGAAGAAGCGTAGTTTGCCTGGTACGCCTCGTTGGAACATTTAAAACAAGGAGGGATAGCAAACAGGACTATGTATTTTATTATTTAGCGGGTTATGTAGGAACAATGGATCTGACAATGTACATCTATTTTGTGCAGCTATATAATATAAATATAGTGATATTAGTCATTCTGTAATAATATGTGTGAGGTACCTAACTTAAGTATGATCCTGTGTATTATCTGCCGTACATAATATAAATAATACGTTCATTTTTATGCAGCATCGCACGTGTTGGTGATACATTGTACATACAGTTTTATGTTATTGGCCGATGAGCTGAGCTAGTGGATGCAATCTGTTAGTCAAGTTATAAGTTGTTATAGATTAACCATAGTTAGTAAACAAAAAATATTACAGCTTCCTTGATATGATATTTCGAAAAAACAGCACTATACAAATCACAATATTATTATTAGCTTATGATGAAAAAAAAATACAACGTCTCATACATTCTCTTCTGTTATTCCGACTTCTGACATGGCCCGACTCAAGTATTTGATTCACTTGTTTGTGCCATGTCTTCCTCGGACGTCCCCAGCTTCTCCTTACATTCACATTCGCGTCATATATTCTCCTTACACTCCTCTCTTCGTTCATTCGCTCTACATGCCCAAACCATCTAAGCGTCCCCTTTCTTGCTCACTACCCTTACATCAGCCTTGCATTCTTTACGAATCTCAACATTTTTCACACGATCATACATGGTTTTACCACACATCCGTCTAAGAGATCTCATTTCTACAGCATTCAGTCTACTTTCATCCTTCCTCTGCCAGTTCCATGCCTCACTGCCATACATCAGGGTTGGTATCAGCACTCCATTGTGGACTGCTAGCTTCGCTTCTTTGGACAACTTTTTGTTTGGGCCAACTGCGGTCAGTCCTCCGTTAATGGAGTTTCCTGCATTCATCCTTCTTTCAATATCCCTATCAGTCTTTCCATCTCTAGTAAACATACTTCCCAAATACACAAACTCATCGACCTGCTCCAAGTACTCATCATTCACAACTATATTGCACACTGTTTTCGTACTCTCTCTTTCAAACACCATGACTTTTGATAAGTTGTGATTTCTTGCTTGTCGTTTGGGTGCCATAATTGATTTGACAGCGAAAGTAATGCCTTGTGACGACTATTACTATCCCTAAACAAAGAAACAATTTGAAAATTTTATTTCACAACAAACATTTAAAAAAAATTCTTAAGTAGGTACCTACTCGTGTTTTTCGTTTTGAAAATATCTTACCCAAACAAACTTTCTTTTGAATATGTAATCTGTGGCTAACCAGAGTGGTATATCTATGGGATAACCTAATACAACATGGCGGGTTTAATGTTTTTCATACTATTTTTAAAACGTTATAGCAACAGTTTTATATATTGGATTTGATTAAAACTACTCTCTACACCTTCCCAACACTAATAAAACTGTGCTATTTTCAGCGAAACCGGTCTAGACAAACAGACAGACAGACAGACAGACATTAATTTTTATATATTAAGATATTGCATTAATTATTGGACTATAGTGCCTTCCAGACGAGCGTGTGGCCGACGGAAAAAATATATTAATCGGAAATTGAACTATAAACGATAAATAAAGCGAAATTTCAAATTTCAAAACCGCTTCGCTCAGCGGTGACAAAGAATATTGCCATTATTGCCAAGTCAAAAAATAAAAACTCGATTAATATATTTTTCCTTCGGTCACACTACTGGGCCACGCGCTCATCTGGAAGGCACTTAAATACTCAGGAATATTGTCAGATGTTATACTAAAGATCGCCTGTATACTCATACATAATACAAGAATGAAGCAATGACAAAAATATACATTTTAGAGAACATTCAAGTCAAAGCCCGAACATGGTTTTAGTAGAGTCCATGATTTTAGACATTCTAAATGATAATCTCAGAGTTCTAATTTCGCAAAAGCCCTACAAAAGTCATTAAGACTGGTACCAAAAATTTCAAGGCCCTGTCTTGAGTTCTGACAGAAAATCTCGACATTCTGGACAGTGGAGAATGGTACCCATAATTAGTAGTGTTTATTGGGGAAAAGCCATTGTTTCCGAGTCTACGGCAAGGAATTTTGAACTGACGTGTTGCAATGAAGAAGGTGAGTCAATAATACAATTAATTATTTTAAAAATGCAAATAAGATCAAAGTCTTTCCTACGCTTTTCTAATGTAGAAATGCTTATGGTTTGTCCAATTTCAACATAGGAGTAATCGCCTCTTTCTCGCCCTAAACTCCATGCAATTCCACGTAAGAAGCGATGTGTACAGATTCAATATGATGAATATGAACAGCATAGAAAGGAGACCAAATGACACTGGCATATTAAAGATAAGGATGAACTAGTGAGCAGTAGAGAGTTTTTAGGGTATTTATATTCTTAAAGTCACAGGCAATTCTATTGATGAAACCAAGAAGTTTCAGTGATTTATTAGAGACATTATTGATGTAGTCACGAAAAGAAAGCTTACAGTCTAAGGTGGCACCAAGGTCCTTAATAGATCTAACGTTAGATAGGGAGACATTATTTATTTTGTAATCGAACGGGATCCGTTTATTTGCTCTATAAAATGACATAATTTAACATTTATCAATATTTAGTTCTAGGCAGTTAGTTTTACACCAATAATTAAATGAGTTAATAATATCAAGTTGGAGAAGAATACAGTCATAGTAAGATTTTATTATTTTAAGGATTTTATTGTCATCTGCAAAAAGCCAAAAGCGCGAGTAAGAAAATGCACCGGCAATATTGTTAATGTTAAAAATAAGAGGAGCCAGATGGGCACCTTGGGGTACTCCAGACGTTACTTTAATAATAATAGATTCAAAGTTACTTACTTTGACTCTTTGTTGTCTATCACATAAATAAGATTTAAAGAATCAAGGGTTTCTTATACCGATAGCATAAAGTTTGGAAATAAGAATTGAGTGATTAACTGTATCAAAAGGTTTAGAAAAGTCAGTGTAGAGAACAACAACCTGGTAGTTAGTTATCTTCCAGAGCGTTAACAATGGTATTTTTGACGTTTCTAGACAGCTTAAGACGATTTTCGGCATAATTTGGTATCATTTGACAATTTTTGACGTTTGTGACGTTTTTTGACGTTTTTGCAGATAAAATACGGTAAATAACCGTTACCTTTGTTTGGATTAGAGTTAAAAATGGAAAATCACAGCATAAATCATTGAATTTGCAGATAAAATGCGGCGAATAACCAATAACTTAGATTAAATTATCTTTAGTAAAGAAAAACCACGGTGAATTACATTGTTTTACCGTGGATTACGATGAATTCACTTGAATTCTGGAATTGCCAGAGAAAATGCCGTAAATAATCGTTAACTTTGTTGAGTTTATATATGAAAATGTTATATTACATATATTTTATATAAATTATTACTTTGCGGGTGAAATGCGGTGAATATGTTAACATTGTTTACATTATAGTTAAAAAAGGTAAATTACGGAGATTTTACATGAATCATTGAATTTGCTAAGAAAGTACGGTGAATAACCGTGACCTTAGATTATCTTTAGTAAAGATAAATTACCGTGAATTACAGTAATAATTAAATAATAATTGTAAAATCTCCGTAATTTACAGTTTTTAAGTATAATGTAAACAAACTTAACAGTTATTCACCGTTGTTTATTTGCTAATTCAATGATTTATGTAAAATATCTGTAATTTACCATTTTCATATATAATCTAAACATAGTTAACGGTTATTCACATTATTTTATGTGCAAAATGAATAATTAGATAAAATCTCCGTAATTAATCGTTTTTTTACTATATTCTTAACAAATTTAACGATTATTTACCGTAGTTTATGTGCAAATTGAATAATTAGTGTAAAATATCCGTAATGTACCAGACGTGTTGAAACTTATTGGTCAATCGTCCATTCCACTCTCCGCCACTGGCCACATTCCTCAGGAGTGGACCACCCAGGAAGTTCGACATGTGTCTAACGCCGACTAGGTAAAATACCGTATTGCAAACTCCCTTTTTGTATTTGTATTATTATCTATTATTGTTTGCAAATGAACTGTTTCTTGTTAAACTTGTAAATCTCCTCAAAACGGCATAATAAACTATTTGAATAATGCCGTAATGAGGAGATGCCTTAAATAATAATTGTTGTGATTTTTGATTATGTTTTAACATTTTTATATGTCTACTTACAACTTGCCCAGAACAGTGTAATGAAATACTGCGCTGGGAGAATCAACTTTGTCATGTTTATTGCTCCCTACGACCAGATAACGAAGCCACATTGAAAGTGCTATGCTATCTGGACGTGGGAACACATTGACAGCAGTAAACACAGTTATAATCAACCTGAAACAAACAAAAAGAAAACTAAAATTGTAAAATCACCTAAATTGCCTTTAAACGGACCCTTTATGTAACACCGAGTTGGAACAACTCGGTCAAATGGGTCGCCCGCAGTTTTACGCAACATATGTGCGCCACTGGAGCGCGCCTATTTGCAAGCTCGGGCTGCAACACAGTAGGGGGTGACATTTTACCGTGTCCGCCAAATAACATAAATAGGTCTACTTAATACAAATATAGGCAGCTCCTCCAAAAACTTTTTGCCCACTTCAACAAGGAAGTGGATATGGGGAGACTAAGGACCTCCGTCCTATACCTGTGCCACTGCAGGATCAGGCTGCAAAAGTACCGCAGCAAGCACCTGCAGCACGGCACCCAGTGCTACCGATGCCAGGGGTTCGGCCACGGGTCGAGCAACTGCTCCCACACGGCACGCTGTGTCAAATGCCTGCTGGAGCACGCATCATCCGAGTGCCCCAAGAAGACCAGGGACGAGCCCGCCGCGTGCTGCAACTGCGGAGGCCCACACCCGGCCAACTACCGAGAGTGCCCCAAGAGGGTACAGTACGTTTCTGCCCTCCAGCGCAGATCGACGACGCGCCACACCACCCCCCTGAACAGGGCAACAGAGGCACGACCCCCACCACCCACCGTCAGAGCTGATGACCGGCGATCTTGGGCCAACGTCACCAGCGGCTCCACCCCGCCTCCTCCACCGGCCGAACCACGCCACCGACCCGAACCGGAACCGACCACCAACAGCGATGATGATGACATCATGGCTCTGCTGCACGGCCTCATCCGAGTGCGCAGCAGACTGGCTTCCTGCAAATCCAAAGCAGAGAAGCTGATTATCCTCATGGAGCTCCTCAACGACACCATCAATGGATAAGGACGCATCCGTGCTGAAGATACTCATGTGGAACGCACGCAGCATCCAGAACAAAACCGACGAGCTGCTAGACCTGACCAACAGTCTCGAGATCGACATCATTCTTCTCAGCGAAACTCAGCTCTCCGAAAAAACCAGACTCAGAGTGCCAGGCTACGACGTCTACAGGAACGACAGACCACTACCTGAGGACAGAAGGGCACGCGCAGCGGGCGGAACAGCCATCTTCACACGCCAAGGACTCCAGATAACGAGACTACCAACACCTGCTATGGAAAACATGGAAGCTACTGTCATCAGAGTCGAGATAAACCACCTACCGACTACAATCATCTCGGCATACTGCCCGTCGAACTCAGCGAATATCACGAGAGGCGACCTCAACAAATTACTCGCGCTAGGTACAAGAGTACTCGTAGGAGGCGATCTAAACTCCAAACACCGACATTGGACTAACTTCAGATCCAATAAAAACGGAAATATTCTCTTTAAACACCTCGAGAATCACGACTACGTAGTGCTCGCACCGGACAAGCCGACCCTATACAACCCGAGGATGAAATACCCGAGCACTCTCGATATCGCGCTGGTGAAAAACATACCACACATATCTCCACTGATGACACTAGACAAACTATCATCCGACCATTTTCCGGTGAGCTTCACAATCGGCGGCAACATCACGAAAAAAACCAGAACTCAACTCGATCTCCGAAAAGCCGATTGGAAAAACTTCAAGGAGGGGATCAACGAGCAAATCTACCTAACATCTGAGACTCTCACTACGCCGGCGCGCATTGACGAAGCGGTCAACTCGCTGACGAAAAGTATCCAAACAGCCCGCGATAAGTGCATCCCCGTGAAGAAAATCCAACCCGTCACCGTGAAGCTCACACCGTACATCAAACTTCTGATCACCGAAAAAAATAGACTTCGCCGAATCCACCAGAACACCCGAGAAACCTGCTTCAAAGTAGCCGTCAACGCTCTCGGCAGAAAAATCAAGGAAGAGATCGCGAAGTTGAAAAATACTCTGTGGTCAGAAAAAATTACGTCTCTCACCACCCAGGACAACTCACTCTGGAAAATGGCAAAGGCCCTGCGCTATCAAGATAACAGCATCCCGCCCCTCAAACAGATCAACTCCTCGAACCTGGCACTCTCGGACGAAGAAAAATCCAACACCTTGGCCGACGGATTCGAGAAAGCTTACGCTACAACGGACGGCATGAGCGACCCGGCAGTAACCAGCATGGTAGACAGCACACTAGCAGAGCTACATTTGCTTCCCCAAACCGACGTGGACGACATCAGGCTCGCTTCACCGAAAGAAGTGGCCCACATCATCAGGTACCTCAAACCAAACAAGGCACCGGGGAAGACCAAATCACCAACACGCTCCTCAAACACCTTCCGCAGAGAGCTATCATCTACCTGACGAAGATCTTCAACGCCTGCCTACTGCTGGGCCATTTTCCCGCCTCATGGAAAAACGCCTGCGTCCTACCTTTCCACAAAGCGAAAAAAGATCGATCGAATCCGACTTCATACCGCCCCATCAGCTTGCTGCCCACGCTCAGCAAGGTACTCGAGCAAGTCATCCTCAACCGGTACCTCCCCCACCACGTCAACAACAAGACTCTACCTGACGAACAGTTCGGTTTCAGAAAGAAACATTCGACAGTCCACCAGCTCACGCGCGTCACGGAACACATTTCGAGAGCTTTCAACGTGAACCAATACACCACCATGGCTCTACTAGACCTCGAAAAAGCTTTCGACACAGTATGGATGGACGGGCTGATTCACAAATTGTACATCACGAAAACACCTACGTACATCATCCGAATAATTCAAGCCTATCTGAAGAACCGAACCTTCAACGTCAAAGTGAGGGAGACCACATCAACATCACGAGAAGTACCCAAGGGCGTGCCGCAAGGAAGTCTACTCGGGCCCCATCTCTTCAATCTATACACCTACGATGTTCCCCCTCTCAACCGGTGCAAGAAAGCCACGTACGCCGATGACATGGGCCTGTACGCGTCATCAGTAGCGCCCAGACTGGCCGTGAAATACCTACAAGAGGGTCTCAACACCATCGGAGACTACTACAAAAAATGGCGCCTCAAACTCAACGAGGCCAAAACCGAAGCCATCACCTTCACACGTAGGCTGAAAAACAAGACACCGAACGAGAAAATCACCATGAGCGGAACTCAACTAGAGTGGAAACCCGAAGTGAAATACCTAGGCCTCACCATGGACAGCCGCCTAAACTGGAAAAGCCACATCGAAAACGCCAGAAACAAAGCGCAGCACGCTATAGGAGCAATCAGCCCCATCTTCAATCGGAGAAGCCCACTAGCTGAGAAGAAAAAACTCCTACTATACCAGAGTCAAATCCGCCCAGTTCTAACTTATTCCATTCCAGTGTGGAGTAACATATCCAAATCTACATACAAGAAAATTCAAACTCTTCAGAACAAATGTATAAAGATTACGTACAATACACCTATGTACACAAACCTCAAGATCCTACACGAACAACAGGAAATTCCCACACTCGAAGAATACTCTCACAAACTGACGACGAGATTTTACAACACCCTAAATCCCGAAAATCCACTTGTGAAAGAGCTGGGCGCATACAATTCACCTGACTATCTCCCGTTCCGCTACAAGCACAGGATGCCGAAACACATTATTCTGGAGCTCTACGAGGACTCCGACACCGAAGACGACACGGACACCGACGCGCCCCCCGATCTCGACGCGCCCCCCGGCCCCGACCCACGCGCGGGCACCACCGATATGGGCACCACCGTCATCAATACGGACACCCCCAGCGCGGGTATCCACGCGGTTACCCTCCACGCGGCTACCCTCCACGCGCTTACCCGCCACACGGATACCCGCGTTCGGCCACCCCCGGCTTGGGTCCGGTGCAATTCAGCACATCCGGACTAGCAAAATAGAAGACGAAGACTCACCAAAAAAGAAGAGGACTAACACCGGAAAAAATGAAATAGATGAAATACAATGAAATGTAAAGTATTGAAGTACCTGAAATGTAAAGTATTGAAATAATGAAATATTTAACTTCAGTAAAATTAAAAGTAAACAACAGTAAATAGTTCAGAACTAAATGTTTGTCTTTCCCAGTTTTGTTTAGGGTTTTTTATCCAGTTAAGATCTTTTCCCTAAAAGTCATGAAATGTAATTAATAAATTCAGTCAATTTAAATAAAACCATCAGATGGTGATAGTAATAAGGCCAAAGTGGCCGGAGTACTAGTTAGCCAGAACACATGAGGGGTATTTGTATAAGCCCCAGCTAGTTAGAGGATTACGAAAGAATCCGTAAAATCAAAAAAAAAAAAAAATCAAATATAGGCAGTCGTAAATTATCAGCAGATGAACAAGGTCTTTCACTTTCGTCTTCCCAACTACTTCTTCAACAAACTACTTGCTGCCTGAAGAATTCTGGGAACCACATCGAACGGGACCGAGCCCCCCTTTTGCCTGAGAATTCCTGGAACTCCCTCAAGTTGAGAGTGTCTTGAATCTGGCACTTTATCGATAACGAGTGGCCTTTCGATACAGCAAAGAAAGGTGTCGAAAACCTCGGCCCGCGGTCGATTATAAGTGACCTCTTGAGACGGATCTCAGCCACTCGTCTTCGAGGATGTCACCACCAGCTCTACGCTCGCGGAATGCCACCCAAGGCGAAGGGACGCCTCAACCGCCCACCTAGTGCCCCCATACATAAAGCACTGGGTGCGTGACGACCAGCAGCATCCAACGCGACATCCCTCGAAGGGAACGAGAGTGGCTTCGGATCCGGTACCTACAAAAATTTACAGTCTTGTGACGACAGGTGGTCGCACGAGAGGTTTTTTCGAAAGTGTCGAAAGCCTCGGCCCGCCGTCGGTTACACGTAATTTCCAATTTTTGTATATAATCTAAACAAAATTAACGGTTTTTCACCGTATTTTATCTCCCAATTCCGGAATTCATATGAATTCACCGTAATCCGTAGTAAAATACTGTAATTGACGGTAATTTATCATTACTTAAGATCATCAAATCAATGTTAATGGTTATTCACCGTATTTTTTCTGCAAATTCAATGATTTATGTAAAATCTCCGTAATTTACCGTCTTGAACTATAATGTAAACAAAGTTAATGGTTATTCACCGTATTTTATCTGATAATTCAATGATTTATGTATTATCTCCGTAATTTATCATTTTTAACCGTAATCTAAACAAAGTCGACGGTTGTTTACGGTATTTTCTCTGCAAATTGCGGAATTTATATGAATTCACCGTAATCCACCGTAAAATACTGTAATTTACGGTAATTTATCATTACTTAAGATCATCAAATCAATGTTAATGGTTATTCACCGTATTTTTTCTGCAAATTCAATGATTTATGTAAAATCTCCGTAATTTACCGTCTTGAACTATAATGTAAACAAAGTTAATGGTTATTCACCGTATTTTATCTGATAATTCAATGATTTATGTATTATCTCCGTAATTTATCATTTGTAACCGTAATCTAAACAAAGTCGACGGTTGTTTACGGTATTTTCTCTGCAAATTGCGGAATTTATATGAATTCACCGTAATCCACCGTAAAATACTGTAATTTACGGTAATTTATCATTACTTAAGACCATCTAATCAATGTTAACGGTTATTTACCGTATTTTATCTGCAAATTCAACGATTTATGTAAAATCTCCGTAATTTACCATTTTTAACAATAATTTAAACAAGTTGGTTATTCCCCGTATTTTATCTGAAAATTCAATGATTTAAGTATTATCTTCGTAATTTATCATTTTTAACCGTAATCTAAATAAAGTCGACGGTTTACGGTATTTTCTCTGCACATTCCGGAATTAACGTAAGTTTATTGTAATCCACCATTGTACAAGATCACAAGTTTAACGTGTTTGAAAAGTTTGACAAGTTGGACAAGTTTTGACAAGTTGAAAGGTTTGTACAAGTTTACAAGTTTGGACAAGTTGAAAGGTTTGTACAAGTTTACAAGTTTGGACATATTTTAAAATTTTTACAAGTTTTTAGAAGTTTGACAAGATTGGAAAAGTTAATAATTTTGAATAAATTGCAAGGTTTGGACTAGTTGACAAGTTCGGATAAATTGACAAATTTGAACGAGTTTTACAAGTTTGCCGAGCTTGACACGTTTGACAAGTTTGTCCAGCCTGACAGTTTTTAGTAGTTTGACAAGTTTGGAAAAGTTAATAATTTTGAATAAATTGCAAGGTTTGGACTAGTTGCCAAGTTTGGATAAATTGACAAGTTTGAACGAGTTTTACAAGTTTGCCGAGCTTGACACGTTTGACAAGTTTGTCCAGCCTGGCAAGTTTGGATTAGACTTTTCCAATTGTAGGCTCGAGACAGGCATATAATTTATTTATTTAAAAAAAAAAAAAATCGATATTCCAAAATGTTTGGTTAAATGCATCAGAAGTGAGGTAAAATATTCCGTAATTCTGGCACACGGACACGCCCACAACAAACTACTCTCGGTTTATCTCTTCATTGGGAAATTTTTCTTGTTACCAAGATATTCGGTACTTGGTTGCATAAAATCTTTTGTTTTGAATACACTCTTAAAATTTTTCTTTATGGCAACATTGTAATTTTAAACGTCAAACTGAATCCCCAGCATGGAGTCGTCATTACGAGTCGAAGGAAACTAATGACGCTAAATATTTAATATATCATAAAACAATGGCCAATCATTACGACGTACCAAGCTGGTAGATTTATCTTTCAAAAGGTATCGAAAATATTGCGTTTCTAGCATGTATTCAATGATAACTTTGTGTTTTTAGGGCGGGCAAGCCGCCGACCGGGCTGCACTTGGACGTTTTGAAGGGAGATAAGTTGATACAGAAGCTCATGTTGGACGAGAAGAAATGCTACCTCTTCGGCAGGAATTCGCAAATGAATGACTTCTGCATTGATCATGCTAGCTGTTCGAGAGTCCATACCGCTTTTGTATACCACAAGCATTTGAACAGGGCTTTCCTTGTTGATCTTGGAAGCAGTAAGTTTACATGTATTTTATACAATTAACCTACAACTTGTTATGCGCCACATAAACCAACGTATATTTCTATGGGTCCTCGGTATTTGTGAATTTATAAATCACGCTTTGAGAGCACTTTAACTCTTAATACTGTCTGTTTAAAAAAAAAAATATTTAATTTTTCCTAATAGATTTTGTTCACTTTTTAACTTATTTGGGTAAAATTCAGTAATTCCGCTTCACTGTTAATACGCATACGTTTTAAAAATAAAACTTCGTTTCAGATTACTAAAAATTAGATAAAAATATTTGCATACGCGAAAATGCAAAATAATGCATATAAATTCATTTAAAGCTTGGTAAAATTTGAAATTTTTAGGTTAGTTTTTCGTTTTTTCTCTGTAAACCCAAACTAAGAACCTGATAACCTATTTTATATGTAATTAATATACTGTATTATATTTAAAATAAGATATTTGATTGAATATTGAAATGCGTAAAGAATGCAAGGCTGATGTAAACGTAATCAGTAAGATTAAGAAGGGGACGCTTAGATGGTTCAGGCATGTAGAGCGAATGAATGAAGAAAGGAGTGTAAGGAGACTATATGACGCGAATGTGAATGGAAGAAGAAGCTGGGGACGTCCGAGGAAGACATGGCACGATCAAGTGAATCAAATACTGAGTCGGGCCGTGTCAGAAGTCGAAATAATTGAAGAGAATGTATAAGACGATGTATGAATGTGAATGAAGCAAGAAGTGTATGCCAAGATCGAGTTGTTTGGCGGTCCGTCCTTTCCGGCGTGATGGTTAGTTAGTTAGTTTATTTAATTCTTAATTTGAATTTAAAGAAAAAGAAAAAAAAAATGGAAGAGGAATTGTGTAATTTTTTCCCCTATTTTTTTTTTACGCATATAACAACGTTTTTAAATGTGAAATTTAAACTAATAATTATTTATAAGTTAACAAACGCTGAATACATTTTATAAAAGTAAAAAAAAAAAAAAATCTCACAAGTAAAAACTAACAGATGGTACTATTTTTTATTTATTTAAAACTATAGTAAAGTTTTACAATTCAGACTCGTTTTAATACTTATAGATGATTGAAATAACACTTTGTTTCAACGAATTACAACAGGAAACATCTATTTATTCTATTTTAACAAACGGATTGCAATCTTTGGAGCACAGACGTCAGGTGGGAATGCTGTCCTTGTTCTACCGGTATTTTAATGGAAGATGCTCTGAGGAACTAGTGTCATTGATCCCTTCGGCACAGGTGCATAGTCGGGAAATAAGCCAAACGCACGCCCAATTTTTGCACACGGTTGACATTTGTCACATGAGAACGGGTCGCTTCTACGACTCGTTCTTGTGTTCAACAGCTCGGCTGTGGAATGATCTGCCGGCCTCTGTGTTTCCTCCATCCTACAACATTGGTCTCTTCAAAACCCAAGTTCACTCCTTCCTATCCTCTAATAGACCCTCCACACAGCATTCCCAAAAGATGATATAGGCCTTGAGGGAAATTATTTCCCTCAGGGGCTCCCGTGGAGTAACTGTAAAAAAAATGTATGTCAGCGGAGATGCTAAATAATGCGTTTAAATTCAGTGGCGGTTTTCTTTAAAGAGCAATTGCCCAGTGAACTCGCATTAAAAATATGAGAACATTAGACTAACTTGCATTGTAATATAAGCGCATTATAAACAGTGCGTCGTTAAAAATCTGCGTTTGAAATCCACGCGACGGAATACTGTGGTCCGAGAGTAATGCGATTTTCCTATAGGTGCTGTGCTAAATGGATTCAGCACATATGGGCTCACGATCCCAAGCAAATACTCCATTAAAAAAAAAACCAAAATGACACAATCCCCCTGACGGTGAAATTAAATAGCCTAGGCCGAACCGTATTGAAGTTTTTTCCCAGTGCTAATGAAGGAATTCAAGGAATGTTTAGACACTTGACCTCGTATGTTTCATGAGTGTCACCGAGATGGCCCCCTCGATCACTTTGCCGGCAGGCTGAACTTTGCGCAATAAGGACGCAAGTTAAATTACTTTCTATAGTTAGTAGTAAATATTTGTTAGTTTTTATTTTATTGTTCCCCCGTCCTTCTCTAACCGTTTGCTTTTACTGGTATTTGTAATTCAACTAGTAAAACAAATAGATTATAACGCATACCTTTGTTTTCGTAATCAAAAGTCAATCCTTTTTAAAATATGACTTTATATTCCTAACTTAAGAAAGTTTCGACAGACGCCGTATTGTCTCAAGTCCCTGGTTATTATAGTACCCCTCACACAAACTTTATTTAAATTATGTGACTGCCGCTGTATTTGACGATTCGCCTTAAGACAACAAGTACATTTTGTAATTTTTTATCCCGAATTTCTGATTGAACCACCAGTTAAATAGACGACAAACCGCCACTGTTTAAAGCTTAGTAAAGATTTCAGTTTTTGGTTAGTTTTTTTTTTTTCATTAAACTCAAACTAAGAATCTAATAACCTATTTTATATATAATATAGTATATGAGGTAAGCTTTTGACAATCTAATCTTCTTTAATGGAAGCAATCTTCCCAACAAGCCCTCCACTGCTATGCTTGGTGTTACCTTAAGTGATCAGCTCAGGTATGGGGGCTCAATCGAAACCAGAGTAAAGTTAGCCTCTCAGAAGCTGGGTGTATTGTACAGAGCCCGCAGATACTTTAATAGTACACAACTGCTGATCCTGTACAAATCGCAAGTGCGCCCCACTGTAAAATTTGGCAGTCACCTCTTCGGGAGTCCCAAAATATCTAAAAAAAACCCTTGACTCTGTACAGAAACAGGCGGTCCGTTTGATAGATTTGCCTATCTTAACAAACAGATTGCAATCTTTGGAGCACAGACGTCAGGTGGGAATGCTGTCCTTGTTCTACCAGTATTTTAATGGAAGATGCTCTGAGGAACTAGCGTCATTGATCTCTTCGGCACTGGTGCATAGTTGGAAAACACGCCAAACGCGCACCCAACATTTGCACACAGTTGACATTTGTCACATGAGATCGGGTCTCTTCTATGACTCGTTCTTGTGTTCAATAGCTCAGCTGTGGAATGATCTGCTGGCTTCTGTGTTTCCTCCATCCTACAACATGGAAATTATTTCCCTCAGGGCTTTCTGTGTGGAGTTACTGTAAAAAATAAATAAATATATATATATATATATATGTTGATTTACTGTTTATAGTTTGGGTTTAAAAAAAAACTCATCTAAAAATGAGTCTGAATTGTAAAACTTTGCAAAATCTATTTTGTGTCCAAATGTGCTAGACAAGTGTGAACAAGTATCAAGCATTAGTTGAACGTGGAAAGGCCTGAATGTATTATTATAGGTACAATTAATTTGTGAAATCTGGACATAGCTAATCCATTATCAGTGTATTTTTCTTGTGTCTTTAGCCCATGGGACGTTCATAGGACAAATGAGACTAGAAGCGAACAAGCCAACGCAACTTCCCATTGACTCTATTTTTCATTTTGGAGCATCTACTAGAAATTATGTTATCAGGTATTGTTATTAATCGTATTTAAAAAAAAAAAAAACAGCCTTTCTTTATGCCTCACCACTAATTTGAATCGTTCTTGAGAATTTTCATCAAAAATGTCAATATTTGCGATGTTTTAACAAGAGAAAATCTTAATATTTGAGATGTTTTAACAAGAGAAAAACTCAATATTAAGTATGTTACTAATTACATTATTATTTACTTTAAACAGAATTACCTAGTAAACATTGTATAGATGTTGACATTTTTGACAATTCACGTCAAGCGCGGCATTGAATAGAGACAGTACAACCAAGTCCAATGAATTAGATTCCGAAGGCGGTGGACTCACTCCGAGTTCGCAAATCTGGATTCACTCGTTTCGAACTCACACTCAAGGAACGGCAAAGGTTTTGGATTGGAGTCGGAAACGAAAGGCGTCCCCATTCATTAGTGTAATATGAACGATTTTGATTTCGGAACGGTGGACCTATGCGGACCGAAAGGAATGAAGACCGAGTCCGAGGAATCGAGTCCATGTGGCTAAACTCGGAATTGGAACCGAGTTTTTAAAATAAGTGGAATGACCCAACTCTTCGGTCGGCACAAATTCAAATGTCACTTTTTAGAACTAGAGACAAAAAAGGTCATTACTATCTAATGAGGTAGGTACCTTGTGATTCATCGTTAAAAGGCTTATTTATGATATTTAAAAAATAAAATAATCTATTAAAATGAATTATAATAAAATCTTACGTCACTTGAAGATATTTCATCAATTTGTGTTTTCCAAATAATCTCTTGACAATCTATTTAGGATCTTTTTACTATGTCTCACCGGAATTCCGCAGTTAATCAAGAAGTCTTTAACCCTAAGGAAAAACGTAAGGAATCTTCCTTAAAAAGAACGGGAATAGCGCCCCTGGTTTATGTCGATTCCTTACCGGCATAGAGCCGCTTAAACTATAGTTGTTTTATAATAAAGAACTCCAGTAAAATTTATTTATTTTTTTATCAGTAATGACGTTCAAACTTAAATACCAGTATATTTAGTTTTTTTTTCTAAAGTTAGTTTTCATAATTAAAATAATTTTCAATTTCTAACAGGCCGCCACAACGCTTCCAAATCTATGGCCACTCGGTTTTGATCAGTTTTGAGGTTAGAATGACGGATGTCAAAACAAGGATGAGGTTTACCGTACATAATTTTATTCATAGTAAACCATAACTAAACATAAGTAACAAAATTATGTACCTTTTTAGAAACTTTAACTCAAAGAATAATAATAGTATTGAGCATTAACATTATCGTAACGTCCGTATTGATAATTGGTTTGCTCATGAATACTCTAATTTCTTTCATTAATAATAGTTTTATTTTTTTTATATTGAACAACAGTTATAGGGCTTAAAGTCACCCAAATTGAGTTTAAATTTCGCCAAAACTAAAAAAAATTATATATGAAATATAAGAAAATATACAAAACAAAATCGAAAAATAAAAATGTCAAATGTGACTTCAGATGTTCCAAATGAAATGGTACCAACATAACGAGATGATTTTTTATTCACCTTTTAATAACGATTTATAAATTCTACATATTTTTATAAATAATGAAAGTTATATATTCAGAATCGACGTTTGTTGATCTGTATGAATATTTATTTTTAAAGCCGTTATATTTTTCACTGGAGTTCCTCATTATGTTATTTCATTTTGAAATTTTAGGTTAGGTTTCCCAAACAACATCAAATTATCTACTTTTTTTTACCTACATATTACATTTTTCCACACTTTTAGCTCACAAATGCGAAATAGAACATATACGTTCAATCTATTACACAATTTTGATTTTAATGAAATTTCTCAAATGCACATCTGCAGTTTTATATTCGATGTATGTGGGTACTTAATACTTTCATACATCCAATAAACATTTTTAACAACTATTTTTAACTATTGTAACAATAATTTCATCCACTTTTGTCAGTAATAATTTATATTTCATCAGTCATAAAAAGTTTAACAATTATATTAGTATTTATTAATGTTAACTTCCTAATTAGTTTGAGAAAACTGTATTAATTGTTTTTTAAAAATACATATTTAAAAAATTTTGGTCTTGCCATTTAACAAAAATTTTAATACATACTTTTTAAATGTGCAAATTTAAGGCTAATGAGCTACTTGCATGTATTTTCAATGAGGTTGTCTCCTACGATGGAATTTCATGTTTTTTTTGCAAATTTATCATATTAATTTGAGCATGCTGAAGGACAGAATTTTTTGAATTTTCGGAAAATACCGAATAGTACTCAACACCCTACTAATTATTATCGGTACCATTCTCCGCTGTCCAGAATATCGAGACTTGTTAACTCAAGCCGAGGCCTTGATATATTTGGTACCGGTCTAAATGATTTTCTCAGGCTTTATGAAATTAAAAATTGAAGATTATCATTTAGAATGTCTAAAATCATAGACTCTACCGTTGTTCAGGCTTTGACTTAAATATTCTCTCAAACGTATATGCATTTTTGTCCTGTTTTTGTCATTGCTTCATTCATGTATTATGCATGTGCTGTTCTTTTTCTGTAGCTCTTGTTTATTTCATTTCGTGTTATGCATTTTGTGTAATTGGACAATGGTCCGTCCGATACAATGACTGGCGCGATCACAGATATCTTAAGCGCGGCACTATTTGTTACTGCCATTCGAATTGTGAATTGCTCTGAATTATGACACATGTATGACAGATGCATATGTTTTTCCCAAGTTCATAACTTCGTCATTTTTGGAGTTATCGAAAAACTAATTTTACTGTTGTTATTAACTCAATACAGTTTTAACAAAATAAATTTCCGCTTGGTCCCGGCCCTGTACAAGTGCCGACAATATAGTTAATTTAAAATATTATTCTTATAACTATCACCGTACCAGACATCGCGAAAGAGGCGAAGACATCCGACACAATTACTAAAAAATATAATTTCGAATCTAATTCTAAAATTCAAAAATACATTCTTGTTCAGTTTTTACAATAGTTGGTGGTGTAATGGTCCGCATAGTTGCCTTGCAAGCAGTTGATCGGGGTTCGATTCTCAGCCGTGGCAATATTATTATTTTAATTTAATCTAAATGAAATTTTAAAATGTTATTATTAAGTTCTGCAAGTATTTAAGTTTTATATTATTGTGACAGCTGTTTCGACATTCAAAGCCATTTTAAAACTAGTTGGTCCACATTGAGACAACTTATTTATATGATTCTATTTATCCCCACCCAATTTCAATTTTGGTGGTGTCTAAAATGATTTATTACTGATAACACCGATTTACTATGAAAATAATGGTGATAGTAACTTCTCTATTCTGTGAGGTACTTTGAAATCTGATTTGAAATAGCAATGTTTTCTTAATTGTTTTATATTGACCTGACTGTTTTTGACTTTTTTTTATATTAAAATTTTTTTTTTTAATTTTTCCAAGGAATTAAAAAATCATGTAATCAGCTCACTAAATTATTATATTAAAAGTGAGGTTATAAAAATGTTTACATGCGTTAAAATTAATGTTTTATTTTATTTTAATTATTTAGAGAGCGACCATCTGGCAACAACAGAAGTATTATGGAAGACATTCCTGCTGCAGATTCTGAAGGAATATTACTTGGTCTGCCGGAATCACAAACAGAAATGGATGTTAGTACAGTAATTTAAACAGTGTTATGCAAAACTAGTTAAGTAGTATATTTCTAATGTACGTAATGCTATTATTATTGTTGCTAATTTATATTTTTGACTTATTTATTATTTTATTAACACATTGATTTTTTAAATTCCTATTTGTATGTATCCGTGTACTCTAAGTTATTTTTGATTATTTGTCATTTTGTCAACATCAAAACATACTGTGATATGACATTTGAAACTGCAAACATTAGTAATTTTATTTGAAATATTGGAATTATTTGTTGAACATGTGGGTATCAATTGGGCTCAGGGAAACAATTCTTTGTATGATTTTTTTTATTTATTTAGACATTTGTTCATACAATGTCCCTCGGAATCTTAATACTAAAAGTGTCTGTTCACTAGGTACAATTAATATTAATGCTATGGAGTGTCTATCTCACTGGTTTCGCGTAGTTGATAAAGTTCGCGAAGTGAATGATTGTAGGTCGTCTGTTGTACACTGTATTGATGAGGTGTCAAACTGGATGTATTAAAGCAGGCTTAGGCTTAATGCAAGCATAACTGAATTTATGTGGATCGCATTACCCAGAAGACAGCGCTTAATCGACAATAGTCCAATAACAGTTTCTGGAGTGGATATTATTCCCTTAAAATCAGTTTGTTTTCTTGGTGTTTATTTGGACCAAAATATTGTTTTAATGAATACTCATCTTTGCAAAACCGTATAGTCTAGTGTGTTTTTTCTAAGACAATTGAAATCCATAAGAAAATGTCTACCAACAGATTCTGCTGAGACTCTAGTAAATGCTCTTGTAGTCTCCAGATTGGACTACTGTAATAGTTTAATGCTGGTCTGCCTAATGTACATTTGAAGAGACTGCAAGGAGTGTTCAACACAGCAGCTCCTCTAGTATGCGGTGCCACCAAATACTGTCATATCACCCCTCTTCTACGTGATGGCCTACACTGGCTTCGTGTCACAGAAAGAGTTCAGTTTAAAAATTTTCTTACTGTATATAAGACACTGAACGGGCTGGCTCCATCATACTTGACTGGTATTTGCGTGCGTGACAATCTTATTCAGAGGCAACTCACTCTCAGGTCGGCCAAGTCTGATGTGTCCAACAGATTGGTTGAACCCTCCTGTACGAATGCTGCTAAATTTGGGGAGAGAGCTTTCAATGTACTGGGCCCGCATTCTTGGAATGACCTTCCATTTTGTTCGAGGTCAGAAAGCAATTTCAAAACCTTCAACATATCTCTTTAAAAGGGGGCTACAAACTTTAACAAGATGTAACGCGCCCGTGAGGTGATTTTAGTCACTAAACGGTGCCCAGAAAAATTGACCATTTATTATCTCCCAAGATTTGTCTACGTCACTTCGCTGCGTTATTCGGTCGGTACTTGGCACGCGACCGGGCTACCTAAATATATGGTTTATACACGGTCAATGAATTTTAGTCTGATTGTGCAGAGACGACTGTAAAAATTTATTTACAATGACACTGAAACTAAGGTGATTTAATTTGGACACGCACAATCTGCACAAATTACTTTTAGACCTGGCACTATACAAATTTCACTCCGCGTTGATCTTCCTTTCCGGAGGTAAAAACAATGGAAATCTGTAGCTCCTCGAGAAATGACTTGCTTCCCCCAAAATGCCCCCTTTTAATAGCCGGTCGAACGCGACGGCGACTACTTCGGTCGCCTGTCTCTGCCGTTTAATGACCTGTGATTGCGGACCGAGTTAATCCCTTCGGGTGCTGCGCCGGAGACTTCAGGGTGTTCGTGTCTTTGCAACTGTGTTTTGGTTAATTCCCTTTCGTATCAATATTGTCAATTTAATTGACCTGTCCAGGGCCTAGAAGTCGAAAGGTCTGATCTAAATTAGCGACATCAATTTTCTTTCAAATCGGTATAGATCACGCTTCTAGGAATTTTATGTTCAGTGCTTGCAATCGTTGAGTTTTATCTTATTGTAATGTGTGGAAATATTTTATTTATCACATTCTTATGATTTTTAAATTTGATTAGTTTAATACAAGACTAACAGTAAATTGTGTTAACACACTTTGCTTTCAGAATTTGACAGAGTTCAACACCGCCCACAACAGAAGAATCTCCATGTTGGGAATATCAACTGATGACGCAACCGACATGAAGGTAAGTTTTGTTATATTACACCACACAAGAGTCTCAAATTAACATTTTGAAAAAAGTATTATCACAAACTATTGATACCGTATTGATAATAATTTGCGCAATTCGTGACTAACCATCACGCCGTTTCGCCGCAGGGGTAGATAGAGAGGACGGACTGCCAAACAACTCGATCTTGGCATACACTTACATACATACATACAACACCTCATACATTCTCTTCTGTTATTCCGACTTCTGACATGGCCCGACTCAAGTATTTGATTCACTTGATCGTGTCATGTCTTCCTCGGGCGTCCCCGGCTTCTTCCATTCTCGTTTACGTCATACATTCTTCTTACACTCCTTTCTTCGTTCATTCGCTCTACATGCCCAAACCATCATTATCAAACAAACCATGCGATTCATCGTACTAAAAATATTATTTTTATTTTTTCTTTCATAAGTATTGATTTTAAAACCAATCTAAAACCGTACCTTTTTTTACATTATCGCCACACTGGAGGCCCCGAGGAATATAATTTCCCTTAGGTCCTACTTCATCTTTGATGATGCTGTGTGGAGGGTGTTTTTGGGGAGAGGGAGTGAAAGTTGGATCTTGAAGAGACCATGTTGTAGAAGGGGGGAAACACAGATTTCACAGCCGGGCTGCTGTTGCTACGAACTCAAGAACGAGTCATAGAAACAACCCGTTGTCATGTGACAAATGTTGGGTGCGCGTTTGGCTTGTTTCCTGACTGTGCACCAATTTCTTTCATTTCTAAAATAGTTTCGGATTCTGCCACAAATCCTTCACTTGACCTTGAAGTACACTGTAAATTTTTTTGAAAGTGTAATTAGGTCATTTGACCATTTAAAAATATTATCTTGTTTGCTTTTTAATAATGTTGATTGTCTCTTTAATTTGTCTTCCATTTTTTTTACGGTAATATATGCAAAAGCAAAAAAAAAACAATCCAATGTTAAATAACAGTGAAAATAAAACATATGAATAAATGATTTATCTTAAGAGCAATATGCGTTAAGTTTATTAGGACTGAAGCGGTAGGTAAAAGGGGGTGTATGCGGGGCAAGGGAGATGCTATTATGCTTCTATTTTTACAATGTTTGAATGCGCAGGAAACTATAATTATTGTTTCATTCCTTAAAATCTTCAAATGATCGCTCGCCGCCAGTCAGTACACGAATGATGAAATCATGACGGCCTCCATGGTCGAGGGGTAAGGCTCTCTACTACGAATCCGTAGGTCGCGAGTTCAAATCCCGGCTTGCGCAAGTAAATTTTATTTAATTAATTTGTGTTGTTTCACAATTAATTAATTTAAAAATAATATATAGTATATTTGCGCACGTTCCAGAGTGGAAGATACTCTCAGTATCGCCCTGGTGAAAGGCCACCATTCAGAATTGAAACGTTGCTTGAAATGGCTTTTAGCCATGTTTGGTGACCGATCTGAATAGCCAGGTATTTCCCCACCTTCCTCTTCCTCTTCTCCTTCCCCTCCCCAATACCTTCAGCCTCACAACATTCCCCAATTGGGAATGCCATAGTCTCACTGGCTCCAGACGGTTGAGAGCAGTTGGGACTCTTGTGCAGTATTCATATTAAAAAAAAAAAAAATGTATTCGAGAAATGCGTGAACCCGCCTCGTGCCAAAGTTAGGTTGTCATGTGGTTGCCTCCAGTCGTCGAAATGGTAGGCAAATTTGGCTATTATGGCACGTCTATTCATTCGGACTTCAGTGTTTGTCTACATAAAAATGCCATTATTGTTGTAATATTTTTCGACAGTGGAAAATATCACCCTATTGCATTTATTAATCACGATCTTCCGTTTTAGAACTCCAGCAACAAGCGAGGCGCTATCGGAGTATCCTCAAATGCGATGCCTCCGTCAAAGCGCCAGCGCCGGGAGGTGTCCTTCAACGAGGACGTGGACATCATCAACCCCGAGGACGTGGATCCCAGTGTGGGACGGTTCCGTAACTTAGTGAAGACCACCATTGTGCCGACAGCGGGACCGCTCGGCACCAAGAGGATGAAGCTCTCCACGGGAGACGAGAGTGAGTTGTTTTTTTTGTTATGCGGCACAAGAGATCTAACTGTCGGAGTCAGTGGGATTATGGAATCCCCATTTGGGGTATATTGTGAGACTGAAGAGAGTGGGTGTTTTTTTATATTGAACAACAATTATAGAGCCTTGTCACCCAAATTAAGTTTAAATTTTTCCAAAACAAAATTGACAAATAAAAATGTACATACTAGTCAGATGTTCCAAATCCAATGGTACCAACATAACAAGGTGTTTTGGTGAGATGATTTTTTGTTCACTTTTAAATAACGATTTATAAATTCTTCATATAATTATATATTTTAAAAATTGTGAGTTCTGAATTATCTTGATTATTAATTATTAAAGATTGTTTTAAATTATGAAAATATTTTGTAAAGTAATGTTGCATTTTTGTAACAAACAGTGGGAAAGGGAAGGAGACGGTGAGGAGGAAGGTTGAGTAGTACCTGGCTATTCATATCCGGTCATCAATCATGACTAATTGATTAAATTCTGAATGGTTATCTTTCACCAGGGTATTTACTACTCTGGTATACCGATTTGAAAGAAAACAGATCTCCCTAAGACCTTTCTTACTCCCAGACCCCTTGAAATTGACGGGTCGATGAAATAGATTATCGGTTCAATGATAAATTTCTATATTTGTATCGAATTCAGCTCGCATAAAATGTCGCTAATTGTGTGCCTCCAATAGTTGTTCATATGATTACATAAATTAAACACTTGTAAATAACATTTAAATCCAGTTTATTCCCCCTTTTTTTCGAGCTAGCGTAAAAATGTGCTTTTTCTAACAGTTGTTTAAAGAGAGATAAAAGAAAAAAAATAACAAAAAATTTCAAAGCATGGAAAATCAGCTCGTTCTTCGATTCTGACTTTATCTCATTAATTGTGGCAAAACGCTTTCCTTTCATTGGTCTCTTTAGTTTCGGGAATAGGAAAAAGTCGCAGGGAGACAAATCTGGTGAATACGGTGATTGAGGCATGATTACGGTGTTGTTTTTGGCCAAATAATCACGAACAAGCATTGATGTGTGAGCTGGTGCATTATCGTGATGCAAAATCCATGATTTGTTTTTCACAATTCCGATCGTTTGAGCCGTATTGTTTCACGCAAACGTTGCATAACTTCCTTGTAGTATTCCTTATTAACCGTACGACCTGTTGGCAAGAACTCATGATGCACCACACAATTGTAATCGAAGAAAACAGTGAGCAAAACCTTCACATCTGATCGAACTTGGCGTGCTTTTTCGGTCTTGGCTCTTCTGGCCGCTTCCATTGGGATGATTGGGCCTTGGTTTCGACGTCATAACCATATACCCACGTTTCATCACCAGTTATGACCCTTTTGAGCTAATCTGGTTCGTCGTTGACGTCATTCAACAACTCCTTAATTAAATTGAATTTTAAGTGCGTTGGAGCACTTTATTCCATTTTTAACGTAAAAGTGAATACATATTCTTTGATCCGTTTTTTTCAAAAGTAAAAAATCGAAGAACACACAAAAACGTGACTAACCTTTCCAGTTTTCAAAAACAAACCACTAATCAAAAATGGCTGATAATGCTAACATATGATAAATATATGTCTACCAACATAACAAAAAAAAATTCGATAATCGAATGTACACAGCCCGCGAAAATTCTCCTTTTCTTTTGAACACACCTCGTACATAGGACACACAGACACTCCACCACACATTTCTATCAGTTTATCTTCTATTCGATGACTGCATTCTGCATACTGTGACTACATTAAAGCCTCGGTCACACAACGCTGATATTTTAATAGTAGTGTAGAAATCGCTTCTTGTGACAAGGTATTCGATGCGAGCCACTCAATTAGCAGCTTTTAAAAATGACGGCGATTCAATTAGAACGTGTTCAATTCTAATCATGATCTTGGCAGTTACGTGAACAGACCGGGAACCAAGCGTATCAAAGTGGTCGGACCCAGGACGTGTTAAAGTTTTTGAACTGTTTCAGGAATCACGAAGAACTGTGGAATACTTCCAACGAAAAGTACCTCATAAAAATGCGCGGCAAATTAGTTTGAAGGAGTTACTTTTAGAAATTAATGAATTCGGTTTGGACGTTTACCCTGAGGAACAATGTAGAAAAAAAAAAATTAAAACCTCTGCTTCTCTATTTCACTTAACAGTAGTTTTCTCAGCTCGACACAATTCAAACGAATCAGTTGTTCCAAAAATACAGCACGCAGTTCGGACGACATTTTTTTTACGGTTCGCTCGCTACTTCCTATTTGCAGTTCCAGATGTTCCAGTAGCTCCGTGTGACTCCCTACAGCGACTAGGGGAAGTAGCGATCACTCGCCATGGCAACATAGCAGCGTTTTAATCGCTCTGTCTGACCGAGGCTTACAGGTCTTCCACACGAGCGGGTGGCCCAATACTAAAAAAGTCACAGCGTCGAAAGAATCGACCATCCGATCGTCCTAAAATTGGTAGGCTTGACTTTAGGAAAGGTCGTTCGGATGGTCGATCCTTTCAACACCATGGCTTTTTTAGTATTAGACCGCCCTCTCGTGTGGAAGCCACTTTTTCATAACTAAGTAACACGATAACTCCTCTCGGTGAGATGGTCATCCCAAAATCATTGTATCAAAATTAGTCAAACTACAAAGTTCTGTCTTTTTAAGAATATGTAAAAAGATTGTTATTTTGATTGGCTCGGGTTGTTGTGTAATTGTGCATCAATGTATTTACAATCACCTTGTTCTTATTTCAGGTCAATCCCATCACATGCGTGACCTGTCCAAGCATCTCCACCCCTCGGTGCTGTACCACGACCTGCCGCCCCCGGCCACCATCCCACCCGGACCAGGCGGCCTTACCCTCTCCGGGAGTATGTCCATGTTTGGAGCCAGGTCAGTACCTCTTATCAGATCTTTTTAGGCATAACACCGATGTAGGCATACGCTGACAGAGTTTGTTTGTTTTTGTAGCTTTATTTAGGTGTAAGCAAATTTTCATACATCTAGTAATAAAAAACATATAAGATACATTATAAAATAAATAGAGTCATAAAATTATAACGAAAAGAATACAGTTAATAAAAAAAAAATACAGTTACCCCAGTTCAAAAAAAAAAAAAAAAGGGTTTAAGAAATACAGTTAATACAAATAGAAATACAAGTCATAAATTTTTCTTTATGTATATAGCACATGTTTTACGGAAAGTGCCAAGACTTGAGGCTTCCTTTATGGAATTTGGTTGGTTATTATAAAGTTTTTGCCCTTTATAAAACACGCTGTTCTGTGTACACGTAAGTTTTGTTTTGGGAAGCCTGAAGTCTCGACAACTCCTCGTAGGATAATTGTGAATATTTTCATGATACATAATATTAGTTTGCAGATATTTAGGGAGCATGTTATTTTTAAGCTTGTAAATCATTGTTAATGTATTATATATTATATGTTGTTTAGTTGTCATCATATTTAAGTTTTGTAACATAGTTTTAACTCTAGTAAAGATATTACATTTCAGAATCATCCTCATTCCCCTATTTTGTATAACCTGTAGTTTATTATTTTGGGCCTCGTTACATAAGAATAGAACACTAGAACAATAATTTAAATGAGGAGTTACAATAGAATTGTATACAAGGTGCGTTGTCTTGAGATCCAAGAGTGGGATGTCTCCTTCACAAATGCCCTCCACTGGCTGCGATCCCTCGCCTCGGGCCATTCGTTTCCAATCCTCAGTCCTCCCCATCCTGTTCCAATACTGTTGCTTCCACTGGAGCACCCACAGTCATAATTTTTGTGTCCTATCACCTAGCATTCTTTGTACATACATGCTCAACCTATCGCGGTCTTTGGGATCTACCGAATCCTACAATGGTTTCATGCTCAATAAGATAGTCGAGTTCATTATTCATTTTAATTCTGTTTGATCTATTTTTTAACAAAGGTTCAGAGATTTCCCGCATATTTTAATTTTTCCTATTTTCGTTGCAGGCTCGGTCTGTCTCTCCCCAACCCGGCGCCCGACGTGGACCTCTACGAGAGCATGGACATTTCAGAGAGTGAGAACGTGTCGGTCAACGTGTCGGCCAACACCAGCGTCACCAACAACAACCGGTCCGTGATGAGTGACACGTCCGTGGAGGGACCGCAGGGGCCGTCCAACGAACCGCGCAAGAAGAAGTACGCCAAAGAAGCGTGGCCTGGTCGAAAACCACCCCTGCTTTCCGGCGTTTAAACACGATGCGAATAGCAAAATTAAAATTATCACAATGTGATCTATTATAGACCTGTGTAGAATCGTGGTGGTCTCTCTTTATAATCAATGCAGACAATTTTAAATAATCTTGAGGTGTATTAAAACTTCATCATCACATTTGACACAATTCAATGATTATCATCATTTTGATTTTTCAACCGTTTCGGCGTTTTTCCAAATAGTGAGCAGCCTTCAAGAATAACGGTATGATCGTTATGCTCACATGTGACGAAAGTTTGAAACAAAAACCTGGGCAGGTCTCTGTTAAGAAAAATTAAATTGATTATATAAAAATAAAGAATTTCAATGTCAGAAGTATGGAAAAATTTAGTTTACTTAACTGTAACACACAGATTCCTGTTATTGCTTCAGTCGCTGCAAGTTTAGGTTGTTATGTAGCGAACGATGTTTGCCTAACTAGATTCTTAAGAGAGACCAGGAGGGATCTAATAAGGACCATGAAAATGTAATCTATCGTACCCTATGACTATTCAATGAAAAATGCAAAACCTTCTGACGGCACCCGTAGTGGTGACATATTTGTCTTTTTGTATTTTACAATGTGCCTGTTGATAGCACCCTTAATTTCGACAAGGCGTTCCCGTCCTGGGCTGCGTGAGCGGCTTCTGTCCATTGCAGGCCCGGCCTCTGAAGTTGCTTACGCCAATTTTGTCCGAGGCGGCACACTGAACGTCTTCCCTCTGGAATTGCCTGCAGTGTTTAATGTGCAAGACGGTCTTCTGGCATTCTTGATACATGTCCAAGCCACCTCATTTGTGACCTTTTTATGAAGAGTAACAGGGGTTCGAATATTGCCTCGGACCTTTAGGTTGCATAGTTCAATATGCCAGTTGATAGTGCTGATTTGAACCTGTAGGTTGCAGGTTCTAATATTTGCATATATCAATGAGGTTGTCTCCTACAAGTAAATTTCATGTTATTTACAAATGTATCATATTAATTAGGGCATACTGAGAACAGAACTTTTTGAATTTTAGGAAAATACTCAATAGTACCGGAGATATACGCTGTTAAAATGTCGATATTTTAGGAGAATCTCGTGACTTCACGGTGCATAAAATGACTAGCATGGCAGTATGCGTTACTGCCATTCAAATGTCTCTCGAGACGTCACAAGTATTTGTTTTCCGAAGTTCACTTTGAAACCTCGTAACTCTTAATTTTTTCGAGATATCGAGAAATAATTTTACTGTCGTTATTAAATCTTTTCGTCAATATAAAAAAAAATTAGGAGACAACCTCATTCACGGTATTGGTTTGGACCTGCAGGTTCCATATTCCAATATGTCAGTTGTTGATAGCACCAATTTGTATCTGTAAATATTAGTGTAAAATTAAATTTACTCTCATTCAGGGTTTTGTAAATGTCTTTTAAAAAATAGTTTCCAACGTACACCGATGATAAATAGAGTCAAAGTTAGTTTGAGGTTAGGTTTGTATTTTGTGCAATATTTGGTGAAAATTAATTTTAATACTACTACAAGTGCCCTCTCCCTCTGAGCTACAGAGGTTGACTTTTCATAAAAGTATAATAGTATTCTCACCAGGCAGTTTTATATAAAGTTAATAATCTCAGTAACTATGTCTAACTGTCTTTTTTTTTCGTTCAATTTTGGTCTAATTCTTTATCTTATTAATTACGATGATTCTGGATTACAATAATTATGATGTGTTATTAGACTTAAGGTTTAAGCAGTTTATAAATAAAGTAATCATTTTAATTCTTGCGTTTTATTGTTCAATCTTTTTTATTTGTTGAAAATTGTGATTGCCAAGGCTGCCTCAACATCGACAACTGCCGTGGCCGAGCGGTTAAGATCCTCGGCCACCGATCCACAGGTTGCGGGTTTGATCTCTGACATGCGCAAATAATTTTTTATTATTTTATTTGTGTTATTTCGCACACAATTAATATAAAATAATATGTATTTGCCGCGCGTTCCAGAGTGCTAGATGCCAGTATCGCCCTGGTGAAAGACCACCTGGAATATCTAGCTCATTGAATTTTTGTATTTTCAGCTTGCTATGTTATTTAATCTAATATTTCTGCAGAGTGCCGAGGATGAAATTTTGGGCGCGGCCTTCCGTGCACCGTTTATTCGTAATAACTTGTTTTTTGCAAAATTATATAAATATCTAAACATGTTGTCTTACCAGATTATGCGTTTAGATATTTATGCAAAAGGTATATTTAGTAGTTTCCCCAGAATAGCTATTTATATTTTACATATATACGAAAAGAATGTATGTTTTTACATTGCCCGTCGGATATGCCGGCGTTCAACGGACACAAATTTTTGCATTCCTATGGGCAATCTTGACACACCAAAAATCCACACAGCTTTTCAGAAATTGACAAGACATTCTTAAGACCTTTCATATTATCTTTTAACATTAAAACTTGTGGAATAAATGAGGGCATTGAAACTTTTTGGGTAATTAGGTAATAAAACAGTAGACACTGGTCATAATAGCCAAAATAAAAACAGTTTTTCCCTAGGGAGAATTCGGTCTGAAATCTGGGGAGTTTCTGACATTTCTTGGTAGTTTTTGTTTTTTCATCTGGCATCTCTGACGGGCAAATTACCAACTCAAAGAAATAACAACAATCACCTGTCAAAGTCAAACCACGTCGTTTTATTACGAAGCTCGATATTTTACATTTAAATATCATTATATTTAAAATGCCGTCAGCGGAATTTGTGTCTGAAGTTGAGGATGATAAAAACAAGAATCTGGTTCTCTGTAAATATTGTAAATCTAAAATTCTCTTGCCGAAATCGGCAGCCTACGTATCCCAAGAGGTAAGCTTTGTTTTCGTTTTGTATACGCCTTATTCAACTGTTACTTCATATAAATTTACTTATTTGTGTAATTATTTGCTGGAAGAAGAAGTCGGGGACGCCCGAATCAAGTATTTGATTTACTTGATCGTGTTATGATTAGTCAAAATAACAGAAGAGGGTATGTATGAGACGATGTATGAATATGAGTAAAGCAATACATCCTCTCTACCCACCCCTGCGGAGAAAAGGTGTGATGGTTATTTACAAGTTATTGTTTTTATTGCACTTAAAAATAATCAGTCAAATTATTGTGCTTAATTAAAAAAATTTAAGTTGTGCATACACACAATAGAGTCTCCCAAAGGTACGCTTCCGACCGCGCTCCTTGTTTCTACCTCGTTCTTATAACGGCCGAAACGTTATACTAATTTGAACAAAAAAAGTCGGTGGAGAATGTTTTCCATCGGTGACGGAAAGCAAAAACATTGTTTAACTATTTTAATCAAAGATGATATTGATAGTTCTTATAAGTATGATACCGTGAAAATGACGGGACGGATTGGGGTAGCTGTAGCTCAGTGGATTAGAGCGCAAGGTCCCGAATAGACCACGAGTTCCAGCTGCTACCATTACCTTTTTCTTTTCTGTGTCTTTTTTGGCTTCATGTTTCATTTTGAGAGTGGTTAATATTACCTCCAATGATTAAAAAGATAATATTATTACTCAATACGATAAACATATTATTAAAAAAAATAGGATTATCAGTTATCAAAATCAAATCAGAAATATTACCTTTTCTGACCGTCCTACGTATGATTATTTACAAAATTAAAATTTGCAGTATTATGGATGAACAATGTTGGCAACACTTTCAACGGTTAAACTAACCATCACGCCGTTTCTCTGCAGGGGTAGGCAGAGAGGACGGACCGCCAAACAACTCGATCTTGGCATACACTTCTTGCTTCATTCACTTTCATACAACGTCTCATACATTCTCTTCTGTTATTCCGACTTCTGACATGGCCCGACTCAAGTATTTGAATCACTTGATCGTCACATTCGTCTCAGATATCCCATTTCTACAGCATTCGGTCTACTTTCATCCTTCCTCTGCCAGTTCCATGCCTCACTGCCATACATCAGGGTTGGTATCAGCACTCCATTGTGAACTGCTAGCTTCGCTTCTTTGGACAACTTTTTGTTTTGCGCCAACCGCGTTCAGTCCTCCGTTAATGGAGTTTCCTGCATTCAGCCTTCTTTCAATATCCCTATCAGACTTTCCATCTCTCTTAAACATCTTTCAACGGTTTCATATTAATAATGGTTCATGACCCAACTCCCCTGTTGCTATTTCATATCTATGTGTCTTATTATTTCTAGAAAAATCTTCCTCTAATGACTCAGAAAAAGAACTTTCTAGATCCGGAGAGCGAAGACTTATTAGATTTTTGGGAAGTGGATGACATGTACACGTTTGAGAACATTGGTTTTTCGCTTACGAAAGATGACATAAAATACCTGAGCTGTGCCGACTGTGAAATGGGTCCAGTAGGCTACCACGATCTCACCACGAAGAAGAGTTTTGTCGCACTGGCAAGGATAGAACATAAAGACTCCCTTTGAATTTTATTTTAATCATTTTGTATTATTTATTTAAGATATTTTGTGCTTATTGATAATTAGCTGTTTTTTCCAGCTTACAGTAATAAATCACTTGCACTGGGAAATGATTAATTTGTTTTTTGTAAATACCACACAAGAGTCCCATCTGTCCGGAACCAGCGGAACATGGCATCCTCATTTTGTGTGTTTTGTGATACTCAAGGGAAGGATATGGGAAGAGGAAGGTTGGGAAGTGTGTGGCTATTCAGGTTTGGTCTGAACTGGTATTCCGCTACGAGTTTTTTGCGGGTTCGAACAGTCTACATTGAAATACCTGTAATTTTTAAATGATGGTATGAATTCCTGTGTATTGAATATTTGAAATTGGCTCTTTTATTACCATCTTCCGCTGAATGTGGCCAACTGAATAAAAGAGCGTACAAGTTCCTTACTAAATTCATAGGGAAAATAGTTTTTGATTAGAATTGTCACCTTTTAAAATATTTCTCATTATGGTTAATTTTTATTTTTTATGGTAGGCACAGCTTTTCAGTTTTTATTGACTGCACACCGCTGCTATCTATATATGGATGTATAAAGAGGGCACTTTTGTTTTGTATACAAATCTACAGTTTTATTCCGAGCTTGATGAAATTTTGCAAACTTGACTTTCAAAACAAGAAGAAGGTCACTGTGTACATAAGATTTCGGACAACCACCCCCATCCCACTTTCCCTCCCCTTAAAATAGAATTTTAGTGCTTCTCTATAAAATTTTGGACACTTTATATGAGGAAAATTATTGTGTAGGGGTAGGGGTAGGGGTAACACATCACAACCTCATAACTTTTCTCCAAACAATTCATAACCCCGAGCAACGCCAGGTACTTCAAGCTAGTAAGTAGTTAATAAAAACAAACAGTTTATAATTTTTCTAATTTATTTCACATTTAATTTCTACAATAAAATACCTAACTATTTGACAGATATTTATAAAAATACAAAATTCATAATTTGAGCCTTCTATCTTTGTCTGTCTGAGCATCTTATTATTTATTTAGACAAATCATAAGTTTACGTTTTGTCTTTATATACTGGCAGTGATCGACTATGTAAATTGTAATTATTACGTATCCATACATCATCATTACACGCGGCAATACTTTTCTATTATTTCATTTATCTCTGGTTTTCTGACATAATCATAGATAATATCCATTACACGCATTTATCATTACATTGCATTTATCTCTGGTTTTCTGACATAATCATAGATAATATCATAAATTTGCTTTGTAAACAAATTTCAAAAATAATCCTAAAATGATTTAAATAATGTTATCCGATACTATTATTGTATTTACACTTTACAAAGCTATAGGAAATTATTGTTTGCGAATGAATTTTTCATTACAATATTTACAATATTTTAAAATTACAATTATTATTCAATTTACAAATGCATTCGTGAAAGAGTTTATCGTTTAATGTTAATACAATTTTGAAGAATGCCTTTTAATATTGGTTTTTATAAATTAAAAATAAATATTGTAAATGTTTTTACGCTGTTAACACATTGTCTGCATTCTTGCAAAATGTGATTTGCTCTTAATATTTGGAAATGTTAATAATTTTTTCATAATGTCGTATACAAACAAAATTGAATACCCCAATGGCTAGAGAAATACTTTTTGTGTAAATGATTTTCTGATTTTTCATTTTTGACTATATAACAGCAGCATAATGTCCTCATTACATAAGTTAACATATCCGCAATGATACGCTGCATATTTAACTGCACATAAATCTCCATTGCCCCTTCATAATATACGTAAAAGCATAAATTAAATAATACTTCGTTGTGTTGATCACATGTGATTTTTGCACTGAGAATACTTTTGCAGCTTCAGCCACATGCACCCGGCTGTGATGCAGCTGATCATAAGAACAAATAAGATGAATGCTGCTCCCCACAGGAAACCGGCGTACGACAGGCACACTCCGAGAGGTTCTGAAAAGGCGATATCTTCCGGCAATATAACCTTCAGGCCTTTGCCTACTCGGATAGGATCAGCGAGAGTGTCGTTCCCGGAATACGTGTCCCTCCTGCGTCTCTTTCCGGGCTCCAACTTCTGCCCAGGCTCTTTGCAAACTTCGCAATTCGTCTTGCAAAGCTCCACGTTGCATTCCATGATCAGATCCATCGCGTCGGGGAATTTAAACGCGCTGAAGAATGCGTATGCAAGAATTGACGCTCCTGTATTTCCTGTCTCTCTAGTCTTCTGGAAAGCACCGAACAGCTTAGGTTTCAAGATGCAGCCGTCCTCGTCTGTGAGTTTTACAACATTTTCTGAGCTGTCGTCACGTGCAACGCAATCCTTTACTTGGATATCGAAAGCTGGATCTCCTGTGATTGAAATAACAAGGGTCATGGTTTCTCCGATCTTTACTAAACCGTTGGCAGGATTAGCGAAAGGTCCTCTACCGACTTGAATGTCTAAGCTAGCCATAGCAGTGTCTCCGCTGAATGTGACAATCTCCTGGTTCAGCATGCCGACGCTCAATGCGACAGACAGTTGTTTATTTATGTTTCCTTCCCAAAGACATCTCACACTCCTGATGCTGTCCCACACTTCTTGAATGCCGGCTTCGTTCTGTAAAACAAGCACATTCTCCAAGTAAGACTTTCCTTGTGTCTCAAATCCGTTGATGAACTCGGTACCGCAAGAGTTCAAGCTCAGAGTAAAAGAGTATTTAATTTGGTTTGAGTTTTCTTGGACGTATCTGCAGTTGGGATTTGAGAAGAATCCTTTGGAGTAGATGATTCCGTTGTAAACCTTATTGAATTCTAAGTTGATTGTCATCATGTCTTTGGCGCATTGAACATCGATGGCATGAATATGAGGAGGATGGGAGTCGTCATCATCATCTGGAGTCGTGCTCGGTTGATATGTCGAAGAGATGGGGTTATAATCGGTTGTGCTTGGTAAGTAAGTAACGCTTGGAGGATTGGTAGGAATAGGTTTGTACGAAGAGCTCGGAGGGGGGTTGCTTGGGATGGGTTTATATGTAGGTGCGTTAGTTTCGTAATCGGGACGCTGTGTTGATGTTGGGTAACTTGAAGTCGGCTTGTATCCTGAAGTGCTCGTGCCTGGGGGAATGTAGGGTAGATTCGTAGAAGAAGGCTTATCGTTATTGCTGTCAGGGTTAGGATAGTCATAATCTGGGTTCGGGCTGATGAAAGGTGGTTGAGGAGAAGGACCGGGTAATGGGTATCCCGAGCTGCTGTAGTCGGGGTATTGCTGGCTCGATGGCGGGTACGGGGCGAGGCTAGAAGCACCTGACGGAGAGAATGGACTTCCGGAAGGTTGGTACGGCGCGTCGGTTGGTCCATCGGTTGAGGGTTCGAAGGTTACAGATGTAGCTGGTTTGTAGGGCTTCTGCGCTGCTGGGGGGCGGAAGGGACGAGGTCTCTCTGCGTTCTGACCTGCCGGGGGAAGGTAGCCAAGATTCTGACGAGCTGGAATAATAATTAAATTTATTTAATCGTCTGTCCACTTGTTCTGAAATCAGCCTTCTTTCATAAGGACAAATAAGTCATTAAGTGTTCCGTGATGGAGAAGGGATAGGTAAGTGGAGCGAAGAGCAAACAAGACAGTTTACCAATTAAAGTAATCAATGCGTTATTGTTGTAGTTTTCAATGAAAACATTTTCAAAACACAATATAGGTTCATAGTTCAGGATGGAAAAAAAATTACGAGTTGAAAATAACTGTGTTGACCTAGAAAATCGCAGCATGTAAATGTTGGCACAAATTTCATATTGTTACGTGTGTACTGTGAGTTTTTTTTAGTGGAACAGAAGGGGTACGTCTTTTGGTGGTTTTTCGTATCGGAGATTGACTATCACTAGGGTAATCTTCAGACTGCGGGCTGAGACATATCAACGGATCTGCAGAGTTACCAATCTACAAAAGACTTGTGAGTTTTGAATTTGTCATGTAAGTTTTTTAAGTAATTTTCTAAGATGTCTTTTATCGATCTTCCTCACTGTTGGGAAACTGTGTTTTTCGCCACTCACAATGTGACTTTTATTACACAGCCCTCTATACTAGCGATCAAATACACATAAAAGTATTGCACAATACATGATTCAATAAAATTTCAAGCTCTTAATTGCCAAAAAAATCTAAAATGCAGCGTAGAGTAGAGGTGTAGCTAGGGGAGGTTCAGAAAGGGGGGGAGGGGCGCTAAAACGGGAAAAACATTTTATTTACAAAACAGGCTTTTCCATGGCATCTTCGTTTGAAATATTTTAAGAGCTTACGTTATAACCGCCCTACCCATACAAACATACGTGATACGGCCGCTATGTTATCGCCCGAACGCAACAAGCCGTATCCCGTATGTTCATGTACAAAAAAAGCTACACCTGAAACCCACAAAACATTAGTATACGTCATCACACATTAAGTTTGTTCCTGCGTCATCTCGTTAAGTATTTCTAGGTCAGCCGAAGCTAACGGATGTGTTCGTGTATTTTCGTCTCTCCCATACACGTCACGTCACTAGTCAAGTATTGTTATTGCGAAATCTGATGAAAAAAAAGATATTTTTTTACCTGCTTTTTGAATAATAACACAAAGATATTCTAAAAAATATTGGAAATTGATTTTTCAATCACAAAATCTACAGCATTTATTGGTTTTACGTTGCAAAACTTTCGTCTGCAACGCACTCTTCCCTTCATACAGTGCATATGGCTCTCCCTTCAGTCTCACAACGCCAATGGATGTGGTAGTATTGTGAATGATAAAAATTGACAAAATTTACTAGTTTGATTGCGGACAAGAATAACTGAAATTGTTAAAATTTCGCGGTTCACTCACTGTTTCATGAATTATGTCATTAATACAACACTACAATATGCAACAAATTGATGACTTTGCACATTTTCATTTAGATAAACGCGTCGGGCTTCCACTGCGGTGGCATGTGTTCCAATGTTTTCCACTTTACATAATAGAAGTAACCGGTCATTGAGATATATAAATAGAGTATACGTTTCTTACAAAATCTGTGTAACATATTGTTGCTCGTATGCTATTGTTGTTCGTATGGTAGCTGTCGATGTCACCCGAATCCTTCCGACGGTCAACAAAGACAACGAACGGAGTCGCTTTGGCCCAGAGCATTTGAGTTACCAGTGTGCCTGCTTCATTACAATTTACACGAATATTGATAGTGGTAAAACCGATGAAAGGTTACACCATTGCTTTTCTGTATTTTCCAGAATGACATGTTCAGTCATGTAGGAATTTTGCAATTATCATTGCAGATCCATACCCGGCGAGCGCTTGTTATCGGCTGAAGCCCGTGTTATCTCTATGATGTCAATTGGCCGCATGTTGTTGGCCATATTGCTAACAATGATGTTTACTCCATTTGTATACCTCAATGAAAACCAGGACCGTTTTGTCTTTTTAAAATAATAGTGTAGGGTGGCCAACCTTTTCTATTATTCTGCTTGTAAACACCCTGTAGCCATTGGAGAATATTCTGGACCATTTCATCTGCGTTAGCCTGGCGGGACTGCCTTGTTACTGCTGTAATTAAACAATACACATGTGTTAGATTTTAACTCAACTGTCATGTTGATGAATCAATGCTGCCTTTCACATTTAGTGCGGGTTGTTTCGCGAAACTTATAGGAATCATCAAAATTTCAAAGTTAATATTCAAGTTCTGTGAAAGCTCTGTTCAAGTTCTGTTATTATTCAAGCACTGTGAAACAATTGGCCCATATTGTAATAATAACAGAACTTGAATACAACTTTCACAGAACTTGAATATTAACTTTGAAATTTTGACGACACATTTAAATTCCCCGAATCAACCTCCCATTAATATTACATACGGGTTGACGCAAACAACATGTAATTCAACAGTGACATGCTTGCAAAATGTCACTGAGAAGCAGCCTTTTGTCTTGCTTATGTCTACTTATTGTTTGTAAAGAGAAAACAAGTGTACTTATAGGTGTACCTATGAATAAATAAATAAATGTTTTATTATCATCTTTTTTTTATAATAAGTAAACAAATAATGATCTCCTCACCGGGATTTCGCGTTCTGAGAATTTCATTTACATAATATTAAGTAAGTGTAAGTAAGTAAGGCAAATGTATATAATAAATAAAAGTGATGTAAACAAAGTTATTGTTTTATTTTTAAATTATAATGTCACATCACCAAGTTACCGCTTCATATGAAAATATAAAATTATTTGAACATGGTGAATTTGTTGATTGAATTGTAATATGAGGTGGAGTTGAGTGGTTTCTGTGTCAGTCTGTATTAGTTGTTAATATCTTTTCTATTTCAGATCTCACTGTGTAACGTATCCAGCGTTTTATTTGCATTTTAAATGTATTAATGTTGTTGTGATTTTTGAAGTATAGTGGGATCTTGTTGTAGAGTTTAGTACCATCTTATAGGAAGCTTTTTTGTCCAAATGTTGTATTTCTGGTTGATTGTTGGATGTGTTTTTAACTCTGAGATCTAGTGTTTCTGATATATTTCTTGTTTAGTTGTATTTATGAATGTAAAGCAGTATTGTTTTATTGGTATTTTAAAAGATTTTACAGTTAGGTGTCTTTTTGAAAAATTACCAGTGTCTTCTTTTTAAAAAGTGGTATTTTTTTTAAATTTCACTAGTTTTTTTGTTCTGAAGTTTTTAATTTAAAATATATATTTTTTCGATTAACACATTTGAAATATGCTGTATACAAGCAATGCATCTGTGTGAGTATCTACCAGTTGTAGATATAATTATTTAATACAAAGTTTGTGAAATAAAACCAGTGGTAAACTCACAAAAGAAGGTTCAAAATTAAAACAAAATATCGGTCTGCTCTGGTAGTGTTTATAAAAAAACATAGAGGGCGGTACAGGCCGTCATTATGTGGTGATTAAAAAAAACACAGATGGCAGTACAGGCCATCATAATGTAGTGATATATATATTTTTAAATACATAGATGGCGGTATAGGCAGTAATATGCGATAAAATCAGTTTACCAATGACATTATTTTATTTATTACAACTACAAAAAACTTACCATCCTGAGGATAGTCATAGATCTCTTCCGTCCACACAGGAAGGATGGCCAAC
This sequence comes from Halesus radiatus, assembly GCA_022606495.2. Lineage (NCBI taxonomy): Eukaryota > Metazoa > Arthropoda > Insecta > Trichoptera > Limnephilidae > Halesus > Halesus radiatus. The sequence goes on along the minus strand of JAHDVE020002325.1, from coordinate 78,721 downwards.
GCCACGAACAGCGACAGAATTGCCAACTTCATTTCTGAAACAATTAAATAATAAATTATTACTAAATGTTATGATTTTCATTAGTAAATGGGTGCCTATTAGAGTTTTATACGGAATTAGACATGGACGCCCGATGGAGACACGGCACGACCAAGTGAATAAAGTATTTGAATCGGGTCATACCAAGAATCAGAATAACAGATGAGTATGTATGAGACGATGCATGAATGTGAATGACGCAAGGAGCGTTTTCCAATACAGAATTGTGTGACAGTCCTTCGGTAAAATGGCGTGACGGTTAAGGCCATAGAGCAAATAAAACATTGAGATGCCCTAACAGGCAAGGGGAAGAAACCAAAATAAGAGGGGCGAGCTAGGTGTGCCGCCGATTTAAGTAAAACAGCAAATTAGTAAAAATTTCGGCTTGTTTACAAAACCGAATATTTTGTTAGAGTATCACCAGTGAGATGTCCTAACACGTAAGAGGAAGAAACCAAATTAAATGGGGGGGAGGGGAGGGGCGAGCTAGGCGTGCCATTAATTTATGTAAAACAGCTAATAAGTAAAACGTTTCCCCCTCTTTACAAAAACCGAGTATTTAGTTTGACTCTTTAAAAAATGTTTTATAAATTTCTTCAAAATCGCGCGAAACACAAGTGGGCGGCAGTGAAAAAGGCTGGTGCCAAAATGGGTGACACGTGATTTTTGCCTCCAGCCCTCGAAATGGTACGTTAAGGCAAGTCTATTCATTATGACGTCAGCGGTCAGGTTAATTTCTCAAGCACAATTAGAGTTAACTTTATTTACATCATTATACATCTGAATCACAAGATAGGCATAAAAGCGTAATTCACTTGAGTCCGCAACCTTCTGGCTTATTCCAAACGACCCAGTTATTTCGTAATTAGGGTCACTTACTCCGTATTTACGTAAATATAACTAAACTGTTTTAATCGGGTACGCGTAAAAAAAAAAACTATCATTGTGTCAGGCGAGAAATCCGATTTATCACGCGATATAGTGGGTATTCTACAGTCAACAATGGGCCTGACAATGGCAACTCATTACCTCGGTAGGCGTGAGGATTTGGGATATTCTTATTGTTACCTGTCAGGTCAACTTGCGAAGGTCAGAAATGAGTCTAACACGCTTCAATTGTCGCATAGGGCGTCGATCGGGTTCATATTATATCGATCGCATAAAAGTAATAGTTTGTGAAAACGTAGAAGTAACGGAAGTGAGTTTTTTATATTTCTTATTTAAGATCCAGCAGTACTTTCTGAGTGGAAACTGAACATCGTTTGAAAATGATACATGTCAATACGGAAAAGAGAGGGAGCGCGCTAGTATAAATAACGTTTAGGGCGTAAGCGATTGCTTTAAAAAATATTACATAAAACACGAAATATTTAGAATAGAGCAAAAATCGCCAGACTACTGACTTAAGTAACATTTAAAGAAACGCCGTAAATTTGTGCATTCCCATGACATGTTAAATAACAGAACTACACGTGTTATTTATATTTTTCCTTATTAGTCCTGCGGGGTTAAAATGACCAGATCTGAAGAGGCAGATACTTCCAAACCTTCCTCTTCCCATTTCCCACCCCTCCCCACTCCCTTCAGCGGCTTCAGCAGCTTCAAAATCACTGTCGTTAGAATTAATAGACGTGCCGTAATGCCAAATTTGCCTACCATTTTGACGGCTGGTGGCAAACCACGTGACATCTTAAATTTGGCACCAGGTGGGTTCACGAATTTCTCGAATACAATACTTCATAATTGTGTATTGACCGGCAGCGCGTGACATTCGAAGATTTTAATATATAAAACAACAATTATAGTTTCCCGTGCAATCAAACGTTGTAAAAATAGAAGTGGTAAATATAACATTCCACGTATAAACGTTTTTTTACTGTATTTTACTTATTCAATTAAATAGTACATTTACAGTTTTAGTGATACGGAATCACTGCCGTCCACGTTTATTTCGCGCGATTTTGACTGTGGTAAGCAAATTTAAAACATCTGTAAAAGGGTCCGTATCTGTAAATTTTCGCACAATTGTAAAAAGGACGAGTTCATCATTAGGAGATTAGATTTCCGAAGAGTAAATACTAATACTTTGCAGTGCAATGCGAGTTGCCTGCAGGCTGTCGGGATGCATTTATTCGCAAATCAAATGACAAATGACTAATTTTGGTTTCTTCTCCTTGCGTATTAGGGTAACTAACTCTATTGTATTATTTGCTCTGTGCTCACAACATACTCTAATTGAGAATAATAATAATAATAATAATTGGATGATTTGTATAGCACCGTTTTTGTGAAAAATTACCTCAAGGGTGTCACTGATTCCGACCGGTTGTGGATGTTTGTAACGTATTTACATACATATATTTATTTATACGACACCAGATTAAAACGAAAATAATGCAAGCAAGTACCTATCTAATTATTTCCATAAGCAAGTGCTTAGCTCTCTATAATACGGAACGTTAACTTTTTCTACAATGGTTGTATAACCGAACCTTTCAATAGAATGGAAAGGTTAATTTACTATTAAAGTTTTTTCTGCGGACTTGACTCTATGGTAATGTTCAAATACTCGGATGAGTCTTTGAAAGTACATACGTAATGAATGTTTGTCTGTGTGTCCTCCATTTTCGCGAAAATTACTAGACCGATTTCGCCGAAAATATCACAGTTCAGTGACGGGAAGGTTTAGAGAGTAGTTTGAATGTTATATAATATGTAAAACTGTTGCTATAAAGTTTTAAAATTAGTGTAACCCGCCATATTGTACTGGGGTTAGTCCATGGATATACCACTCTGGTTAGCCACAGATTACATACTCAAAAAAAGATTTGTTTGGGTAGAATATTTTAAAAATGGAAAACACAAGTAATACATACACTAGGTAATAGTACTTTTAGTTTTTAGGTCATCACACAGTTCCAAAAGCGTCTGTTTGCGGTTCTCGGAAACCTCCGCTAAACCATGTCCGTGACCCCTCCGTCACCTCGTAGAGAAAAATCCCGTGGTATGCCTAACACGTAATGCCTGGACTTTTCCAAGAGAGAGAGAGTGTTAGGTTAGGTTAGGTCATTGGTGTTATTTGCGTAGGTACGATGAAAACGTGAGTCGTCTTCATCTTCCAGCGGATTCCTATTTATGACTTGGCAACTATATAAGAGGTGTTAATTATTTAAATTGCATCCTTGTCACCTGCGGAATTATATACCATTAACGCTAAATGCCAGTCGGTACACAAATAAGTGCGAAACGCTTGTAAGTTAGACGCACAGAAAATGGGTAAATATTAACTTACGTAATCAGAACAGTAATGCACACATTATGCCATGAACCATCATTAGTTTGAGACCGTGCATTCCATATAGACACACAAGCACTGCCTACTCTATCTTACTCACGCAAATAATTTTAAAATTTATAAAATTACTGCAAGTAATTAATACACACTTTTAAAAATGCGCCGGCAATCAATAGCGGGAACTAACAACAAAATGACGCATATGGCATGTTCAAACGTTTCTTTATATTCTACACAAAAATGTACATGTGTCGTTTGTGTTAGTGTCTGAAAGGCCGTGCCTTTCGGTACAAATATGTAGCCAGCAATCAGTGCCATCTGTTGGTTTCTTTTAATGAGTACAACCTTACTAATGGAATAATGATCATATTATCACGTTGACTCTCTTTCATGCAATTTTGCTATCGAAAAAATATTAAAAATTTATTTACCCAGTATTTGATTTGTGATGCATAAATGAAGCGGTGATTTTGATGTTTATTTTGGCTTAGGTAATCCCAAATCCCCACCAACATCGGATAAATCCAGCGCCTTAGCCATTCTTAGCAAAAATTTACCTCCACTGAAAATTCCACGCATATTGTATTCAAATCTTGACTTTATTCCTCACAAAAGTGTATATGTGTGAGCAATGCACATTCAAAGGAAGACTGGTTTGTGTTAGAGTCACTTTCAATTGTGTTTCCATCTAATTTAACCTCAGATTTAAACAGAATATTGTTGCCGCCCCTTGTCGTCCATATTGGTTTGAGATTATATGTCTTCGTGCATATCTTGCAATTCAAGAGAAGATTGTAATGTCACCCTTTTTAAGTAAATACATAATCTGCTTAGTATTTAGTAGTGGTGGGCGAAGCGGATCGGTTTAGTGAGCCGGATCACTAAATCAGCTCTCTGCAAAGACAATCCACATGAAAACTGGATCAAAAAAGTATTGTGTAAGAGCGTCTTAAGGACGTCTTTAGAAGGGCCAAGAGAGCGTTGGAGAGGGCATGGTGCGGGGGACACGAACCGTCGTTCAAAAGAACCGGTACACTAGAAAGAGCTGATTTAGTGATCCGGCTCACTAAACCGAGCCGCTTCGCTCACGACTAGTATTTAGCCAACAGTAACATCGCAAAATGCCGTGCCTTTTGGTACAAATCATAAATGTAGCAACCAGTGCCATCTGTTAGCACTTCTATTAATTAGTACAACTTTACTAACGAAATAATAAATATCACAATATGTTGGCTTTCTTTAAAACAATATATGGAATTTTTATATGTATACCCAGTAATTGTCTCGCAATATGCATAAATAAAGCGGTTATTTGAATATTTGACGTGACAGGTAATCCTAAAATTAATTCATTATAATTTGTGTTGTTTCACGATTAATTCATTTAAAAATAATATATAGTATATTTGCGCACGTTCCAGATCGGAAGATACTCTCAGTATCGCCCTGGTAAAAGACCACCATTCAGAATTGAAACGTTGCTTGAAATGGCTTTTAGCCGTGTTTGGTGACCAGATCTGAATAGCCAGGTATTTCCCCTTTTCCTCACCTTCCTCTCCACCTTCTCCTTCCTCTCCCCAATACCTTCAGCCTCACAACATTCCCCAATTGGGAATGCCATAGTCTCACTGGCTCCAGACGGTTGGGAGCAGTTTGGGACTCTTGTGTGGTATTCATATAAAAAATAAATAAAAAATAAAACCTAGGCAATATTTCATTGTTTTTCCTACTGCCTACCCCGATTAAAAACTTGTGCTCGCCACTGCAGTTGTACATCATAATATTGTTATGATATTTTTGATTTCTTTCTAGTGCTTCCTTATCTACTCACCTTTCTTTCGTTCAGATTTCACCCAACGTCGGCGAAGACGATCTTCGCTTACATAACCAGAGGTCAAAGGCAGTCATTGCCTTTATGATTTACCAGTACTCACATCCGGTAGATCTCGTCATCATATTATTACTATATGAAAGTATTCACTTCTGATGGCCGGAGAATAAGCAGGCCTCTTCGGATAAAGGAAATCCTTTCTTTTAATTAACGGATGCCTCTACAAAGACTTTTGACCGAAGATCGATGCAAAAAAATCGTGACACTTATTATTGTTGACTAACAAATTAAATAACTTTACGTAATGTGGCTTTAATGTAGATACCTATGTAACTATGCACAGCGCAGTGACGTGCGTTAAGTCCGATCTTTGACGTTCTGTAAGTCAGATTAAAACATTGAAAACGAAAACAAAAATCGCCTCAGAATTATTTATACATTGTCTAGCTAGGCTGGTTACTTACAATAATATGTAGGTATAAGGAAAATGTGAAATATTTAATTGATTTGTGCGCGGGTTGCTGGCAATGAAATATCAAAAGAAGAAAAACAAATCGGCTACTAACGGGTCAATGTTATTGTTCAACAGCCTTTCTCTCCCTAAAAATAGTGACCACACAGCATCCCGAATGATGACACCTTCTGTTTGGAGTTTAAACATAGTAAATATAAGATCAGAGATTCATTGTCGGATACGCAAAATTTCTGTCCTTTGACACTGGCGTGTCCGATCGGCAAGGTCAAAAAAACCTTTCTCTGGATACAAGTAGCTAATCTGGGGAAACTACTTCTGATAGATATAAACATTTTTTATAAATATCTAAACACTTTATCTGGTAAGACTGTACAATTTACAAAATCATAATTTTCTAAAAAACAGGTAAGTTATTATGAAAATAGAATCAGCCGGTGCACAGCGGGCTCCGAGCAAAATTTTACTCTCGGCACACTACGGAAATATTAGGCCACGGGAACTCGACGTTTCATCGGTAGAAGTATTTTGTTGTTAGTACTGTGTTGTGGGTGCGTCCGTGTAGCTAAATCAAACTATTTTTTCCTTATTTCTGGTAAAAATGATCAAACATTTGCAAGAATCGAAATTATTTCACGACCGGAAAATCAACTTTCTCGTCCTGTTTTAGGCCTAGGAGTTGAAAGGTCTTATTCATATTAGTGAAATAATATTTTTCAAAACTATATAGATCACACATCTATGGATTTTCTTTTCAGTGATTGGAATACATTAATTCATGTACTTGGGAATACGTTGATTTTTACCGCACGCCTCTGCTGCGTGTAATTCATTAGTTATTACATTACGTAGTATTGCGTAATGAGATGGATTAAATTGAACCTTTTTTTCGATAAGATAACGAAATGGTGGTTTTGATTGATGAGTACATTATTATTTATCTATGGTTTAACTTGTTAGTCGGTCTTATTATTGCTTGATACATCTTTTTTCTTCAGCTTTAGGCCTTTTATGGTGTGTTACAAAACTCTTGCGGAAGATGGCGTTGATTCCTGATGACGTCACTCATTATTCAGGGATTTTTTCGAAATTGGTGGTTTCTAAATAATTATATATCTACGCATGATAAAGCGATAAGAATATTTGTTAATTAAACGGAATCTGTTACAAGGTACAGAATTACAGCCTGGGGACTTTCCTGTAAAACAAACATCGAACACGTTCAATCAGTGCAAAATTCATTGATCAAATTATTAGGTCAAATAATTTTATACGACCAAAGGCATTTTATCAGAGTCTCAAAATTCTTTCAGTAAGATCAATTCTGTGGTAAAAAATTATATTTAACCACATTAATAACCCTATATTTAAAACAAATCGACAATTACAATACTCGTCTCTATTTTAATGAAGGATTAGTGGTTCCTAAGCACGAAAACAAATTTGGACAAAGAACTTTAGATCTCACGATTCCTAGCTGCTTAAATATGTTACCCGCTGAAATAAAAAAAATAAAAAAACTGTATTAAAACTAAAAATTAATAAATATATTGAAAACTTGGCTAGCTGAAAAAAGATATTTGTATTAGATAATAAGGATTTCACATTTCGTATGTATCCCGCCAATAAATTATTCATCTCAATGCATCATAGCGCCCTTGTGGCGATTTTTCACAAAAACGGCGCTATAAAAATCATCTAATTATACTTATAATTATAATTATTATTACGTGCAATTTTTTTTTCTAAAATATTTATTTAGCGCCATCTGTGAGCATTTAGTTTGCACTTAACAACTCCTAATGAAAATATGAAATAGACGAATATACAGAAAATAAAAAAAAGTAACGGTCGCGACTGGGATTCGAACACAGATCTTCTAGTCTCGTTGTCTTAATCAGTAGATGCACCAACAGATGGCACTGATTGCTACGCTTGCGGGCATTGCCGAAAAGCACTGCTTTTCAGACACTAACACAAATGAGACGTCCCTTGACCCGCATTGCGTACACAAGTACGTTTGAATGTATAGAATAGTCATCAGTCAACATTATTAGAATATCATATGTATGTCATTTTGCATAATTAGTTCCTGCCTTTGACACGTTATAGTAGAGCGGTCAGAATGGCGATGCATTTCGTTGATACTTTCATGCGAGTAAGATAGGGTAGACAGTGCTTATGTGCACATACGGAAAGCACGCACAAATACATTCATACATGCGCTCTTTAAAATGTTTTCTCTGTACCATTTAGGTACACAAATGAAGTAAACATCCACGTTTGACATATGAGGCCATCACAGAGATAACACGGGCTTCAGTCGATTACAAGCGCTCAGCGGGTACGGATCTCCAATAATAATTGCAAATTGCCCACATGACTGGATATGTCGTTCTGGAAAATATAGAAAAAGTGCTGGTGTAACCATTCCTCAGTTTTACCACGATCAATATTTGTTTAAATTGTCTTTTTAATGTTAAAACTCAAGGAGCTAATGAAGTAGGCACGCCGGTAACTAAATTATGCGGGACGGAAATATTTTACGCTGATTTTGCAAGGAACGTAAACTCTGTTAACATACTTCAATGTACTGTACCCCAGTTGGTCATGTCATAGTCTCAAGCAACTTCAAGTAGCAGCTTTTAGAATCTGAATGGTGGTCTTACACCATGGCGATACTTAGAGCAGCTATCACTCTGATGAAGGAGAAGCAGCCTTAGGTTCCAAAGTCAAGTGCTTTAACCGCAACACCACCGAGGTCGTAAACGGGCACTTGTCAATCCAAAGATCATGATAATTAGATGAAAGTGGTTTGCGGTTGAGGTGCAAGAATCTTGGTAATAATATAAGTGATACTTGAACCGCATTAGCGAGGAGGAAATACACTCGAGGTGTACTCGCACATAGAGATTGCACATCCGGAACCATTTCGGAAAATCCGGATTTCGGATTTCGTGTAACTTAAAATCCGGAAACCCAGAATGATTTTATTTTATTTTTATTAAATTAAGTAGATACGTTTATATTGCATACTAGCTGAAGTACCCGGAATTTCCCGGGGTTATGAATTGTTTGAAGAAATGTTTTAAGGCTGGGATGTGTTACCCCTACCCAGTAATTGTCCTCTTATTTTGAACGCTAGTGTACAAAATTTCATCAAGAAGTACCAAAATTCTGATTAAATGGGTGGGAAAGGGGGATGGGGGTGGTTTTTGTAATCTATTATAGACAGTGACCTTTCTCTTGTTTTGAATTTCAACTGTGAAAATTTTCATCAAGCTCGGAATAAAACTGTAGATTTGTATGCAAAACAAACAAACACCGCCCGCCTCGAACTTTCTTCTTAATATAATAGAGGAACTGATATAAGAAGAAGAAGAGGATAATATGTTAAAAAGTACATAACTAATGAAAATTGAGAATATTTAAACAACTGAAATTAATAAAAATGTGTATACGTGCTATTATGTCTTGTCAAGTCGATATTAGTTCTCAGCTAGGCAGATGGCAGATTAATTGTTCCAAGGAACCAAATGCTCCAGTTATGTGTGGTGTAATATGTATTTTGAAAATACTGTTTTTCTTTATTCTATCTACTAAGTGTACCTAAAATACGTTACTTGCAAAGAAATATTATATAAAATGAATGCATTCAACAGGCTAATAGGCACGCAATACTTAGTACGGCTGTTTCCTACAGCACTTCTCTCGGGAATGCTGGGTATTTGCAGTTTAAGTTCTAGGAGATATATAGCATTACTGATTATGCCTCATAAACTATTGAACAGTGTATTAGCAATACCTGACATCCTGGCTGAAATAGGATTTTACGTCCCCGATAATTTCACGCGAGGCCGCCAACACAGTTCTGTTTCTTCCCAGGTGCAGAACTAACTTACCAATGGTAATGCCTCTGGGAAGACTTAGGAGGTTAATTAACTGCCTCGCAGGAAATGTGGATATTTTCCAAATGACCTACCAACATCGGAATAATCCGGATTTTTCCCACGGATTACCGTATAATCCGGACGACAATCTAGACTAGTACATCTTGAAAGGTTAGAGGACGATTGACCTGGTTGAATACGTTGAATGCAGTGCCATTATAGGATATGTGAAAAGAATTGACCTTTACAATACAATTCCGTTTGTTGTTTATTATCACTAAATATATATGCCGACGGAAGTGTGTTGTAAGCGTGTCCGTGTGCTAAAAGTTGGCTCAAATTCCCCTTACTTCTGGTGAAATCGATCAAAAAAATTTAAAATGTCGAAATTCTTTCTTGAGCTGAAAAACTTTTTTATGATTTTTAACAAAAACAAACGTAGGTTACGAATAACCTGACAATATTAGAAAATCTCCTACTACCATCATAACAGTAAGCGGAAGATATTGCTTGTGTCGTGATGGAGGACTTAGCCAGTCGAGGAATTGAACTCAGGACGCGATGCCATCTCAGTCACTGACCGGTTTCCAAAAATAACGCGATTTTTTTGCAAATTTCAATGAAAAATAACACCACTTTTCAAAACAATAACCCCAATTTTTAATTCTATATTATACTAACGCATTGTTTGTTTTTTATTTCGTAAATATGGATTCTTCTAAGTGTAGCGGTTATGATACTCGACTTTGGGTCCTGAGGCTACGCCTACATTACCATAAAATATTATTTTTTGTCGAGTGCAAAATTCTATCATTGACATTGTTTTTGTAGTTTTTTTTTTGGATTGTTGTTTTCATATTGGCGTTATGAATTGTTTGATTTAGTTTCGAAATGTTCGCGTGACGGCCTTAAAGGCGTAGTGGCTATACATCTTGACATTGAGTACGGAGGTTGAGAGTGTGAGGAATAAAGTGCAAACAATTTAATAATTTAAAATTATTTATTAATGAAACAGAAAAGACACAGAAAATAAATAGATAACAGTCGCATCTGGGACTAGAACCTTCTAGGTCTATCTGGGAACAGAGCTCTTATCCGCTGAGCTAATGCCACCTTATTGTTCCCTGTCATTTTTAACCATTTAATACTTCAATTAATTCTCTTTTTTTAATGCTATCTTTATATATTGAATGCAAGATTCTACCAGAATTTATTTGCAATGTAGACAGTGTCTCGGATATACCTATCCGATTTTATTCATATGGGAACATCTATTAAATTTTTTACAAGTCTATAATGATTAATATTAAATTTTTATCGGAATAACTTATTAAAGCTTAAAAATCTCTTTGTAATATTTAATCATTGAAGAAGATAATATTAACATAACCTAAATGAAACATGAAACAGAAAAAAATACAGAAAATAAAAAGGTATCAGTCGCATTTCGGAATCGAACTCAGGACCCCCTGTCTTATCGGGGCAACGCTCTAACCACTGAGCTCAGTGCAGTTTCATCAACCGTACATAACTCTATCTTTGCTCACTCATTGTCATTTACATTCATAGTCTCGTGCATACTCTTCTTTTATACGACTCTTGACATGACCCTTATCTCATTCAGTTTAAAAAACGGTTTATTTATAAAAAGAGTTCTGCCGGGTAATTATTATTACGCGTGACAGCTGTTTCGTCTTCCGAAATTAATACTCAGAAATTAATAAGAGCATTGGTAATAAAATTGGAAAGTTTTGAGTTTCATTACAAGCGCCTACATGGACATAATATAAATAGATCGTCTGTAAGTTGCTTCCCCACACTTTGATAATGCTTTTGGAAGGCGAAAGAGCTGTTACGTGAAATAATAATAATTACCTAGCAGAACTTTTTTAACAAATAAACCGTTTTTCAAATTTATTAAAAACATACAATTTTTATTTTATAACTTATTGAAGTTTTTAAACCTCATTGTAATATTTAATCATTATTAACACATCCCAAATGAAACACGAATCCGAAAAAACAACAGAAAAATAAAAAAAGGTATCAGTCGCATCTGGGGCTCGAACCCAGGACCTCTGTCTATCCGGGACAACCGCTTTGCCAAGCTATGTTAGTCGGCAAAGCGGTTGTCCCGGATAGTCGGCATGATTGATACCTTTGTATTTTTCTGTTGTTTTTTCGGATTCTTGTTTCATTTGGGATGTGTTAATATTATCTTCTTCAATGATTAATAAAAACAGTTATTATTAAATTTTAGAGTTCTACAAATTAAACTAGAGCACAATAAAAAAAATACGTCAAGTATTTTATTAATTTGTTCGTCCCACGTCTTTCTGGTATGTCCCCGACTGCTTTTTTCATCAACATCTACAAAAACCATCCAAGCGTCCCTTTCTTATGTAATTTAAAACGCTTCCACTGGCCTTGCGTTCATTTAGAAAATCCTCATTCGCACAAATATTAAATTTAACGTAACTGACGTGAAAAAAACAACGTATTATTCAATGAAACATCTCCAATTTTTATTTACCGATATTTATGGACTGTTATTAGGCCAATTATTACGAATTATAAATACGATATTTTTATTATAGTAATACGAGTTAAGTAGGTAAGCCTTAAGGGGAGAGGCACTTCAGAGAGGGGTTATTTAATTAGTCGAAATAATGATAATTATATTACGTAATACGATAAACGTAATGTTTTTAAAGAGAAAAAAATGATAACATATTTTTAAAATTTACATAAGATTGGAATTTATCAAAATCAAAATCCGAAATTTGTCTTTTTTTCTGACCGTCCTACGTATGATTTACAAAATATTTTGAAATGCTGAATATCCTCAAAAAAAACTTTGAAGCTTTTTCTTTAAAATGACAAATTTAAATTTTCAAAAAAAGAATATGATGTAGTTTAATTTTTCATACCACCAATCTTAATGTTTTTGCAAATGCGGTTTCAAAACACTTTGGTTACTTTTATAAAAAACGTATCGGGAAAGCATTGCAACTAACTTACACACGCCTTCTTCCCCTTATCCTACTCGGATCGGGGACAAATTACAAAATCGAAAAAAAAAAATTCTCCTCAACCAAAAGTATATTAAAAAATTTTTTTTATGTAAATCAAATTTAATAATGTTATTATTAAGTTCTGCAAGTATTTTTAGTTGTTATTATTGTGACAGCTGTTTCGGCGTTTAAGGCCATTTTCAAACTGTGGTTAATCCACATTGCGACGACTTATTTATATGATTTAATTTACCCCCACTCCTTTAAAAATTTGGATGGATGGGTAATGATTTATTATCGGTAAAATACTTGCAGAACTTAATAATAACATTATTAAATTTGATTTACATTAAATTAAAAAAATAAATTAAACGGAGTTCTACGAATTAAACACAAAAACAATTAATAAAAGTAGAATACGCGCTGACGAGACCCGTGACTTCAGATGCCGCGAATGCTATGATAGCAACAGAGCAGTGTGTTTTTATGAGATGTTTTGTTTTTCACTTTTAAATGACGATATACAAATTCTACTTATAATTATATACATATGCTCGTATATTCAGAATTGGAATAAATATTTAGAAGCCACAATATTTTTATTTATTTATTTGTTTATTTACCCCCATTACAGGCTTTTACCTGGACATTTGATAATAATATTGAAAAGGTACATATGTATTATAATAGATAACATAAAAACAAACAAGATAATTGACGCTTTTATCTAGAGTTAAATAGTTTACAAAAACCTATCTCTACACGATAAAAAAACCGTACTAATGCACTATTAATTGTTTTTGTGTTTAATTCGTAGAACTCAATTTAATATATTTTTAAATTTAATGTAAGTAAATTTTAAAATGTTATTATTAAGTTCTGCAAGTATTTTAGTTGTTATTATTGTGACAGCTGTTTCGGCGTTTAAGGCGATTTTAAAACAGTTTTAAAAATACTTGCAGAACTTAATAATAAATAACATTATTAAATTTGATTTAGTTTAAAAAAAAAAAAAAAACTAATATATACTGTAATATTGATGTGCCAAATATGTCAACAACATCGATCGCAGTGTCTGTTCCCCAGATGCTGAAGTTGAATTGTCACAAAAAATGGTAGGTACTGTCTTGTAACTGTCCTGCCAGGTACATGAAAATCGATCAAATATAGCAGTTTAGGGGTATAAAACGTTGAATTAACTATCTTAAATAAACACTTTAAATCTAAAATAAATCCACGTTCAGATATTTTTTCTAAATTTACTGAATAAAGTAGATAATCGCAGTCTATGATGCATTCTCGATTTTGACTGGAGTTCCTTATTTTATGTTCATTGTTTCAACACATGTAATAATAACACAAACGTTATTGATGTTTGAAAAACTAAACTGATATTAAATATATGTGTAACTATAATTACTGCTTGCAGAAGTAGACGGAGAGGTTAGAACGCCATTAACCTCTGCACTAGTTCAGTCTCGTACATGGCATCAATGCAATCATTAAAACGTGCTCCTCTTTCATTAGAATATCGCTGATTATGATGGATTGCAATAAGCAGAGATTGAAAACTAGGTCAAAAGAGGCTTACGTTTCGCAGCCTACGGAAAATTTCTTTAGATACTGTTAAGAAATATAAAACTACATTTATACGAAGATTTGTACGTGATCAGTTCTGATTTTTTTTTATATGAATACCGTAATATGTAAGACTATGGCATCCCCATTTGGGGAATGTTGTGAGGCTGAAGGTATTGGGGAGGGGAATGAGAAGGGGAAGCGGAAGGTGGGGAATACCTGACAATTCAGATCTGGTCACCAAACACGGCTAAAAGCCATTTCAAGCAACGTTTCAATTCTGAATGGGGGTCTTTCACCAGTGCGATACTGAGAGTATCTTCCACTCTGGAACGTGCGCAAATATACTTTATATTCTTTTTAAATGAATTAATTGTGAAACAACACAAATTAAATAAATAAAATTTACTTACACACGCCGGGAATTGAACCCGCGACCTTCGGATTCTTAGTCGAAAGCCTTACTCCTCGACCATGGAGGCCGTCAAATAGCCAGATATTTCCCAAACTTCCCCTTCTCCATCTCCTTCCCATTTTCCTCATTTCTGCCTCACAAGGTAGTCTCCTAATTTTTTGTTGTTGATGAAAGCGTATTTTATTTAAAGAGTTAATAATAATATCTCAAAAAATGACTAAGTTATGAGTTTTCAAAGAGAACTTAGGAAAAACGTATACCCGTGACGTCACAAGACACAATTCAATATTATTCACAATTCAAATGGCAGTAACGCATACTGCCGCATCAGTCATCTTTTGTACAGTTACGTCACACGAGATTCTCCTAAAATATTACTATATTTAAATAATCCACTGAACAGATAATCCTTAGAAGTGTCATCTATACCGATTTGAAAGAAAACGGTTGTTGCCTATTTACATAAGACCTTTTGAATCCTCTGCCCCAAACAGGCCAATGAAATTGGTTATCTGCTCTAGAAAGAATTTCGACATTTGAAAATGTTTTATCAATTTCACTAGAAGTAAACACTAAGAAAGGGACGCTTAGATGGTTTGGGCATGTAGAGCGAATGAAACAAGAAAGGAGTGTAAGGAGAATATATGACGCGAATGTGAATGGAAGAAGAAGCAGGGGACGCCCGAGGAAGACATGGCACGATCGAGTGAATCAAATACTTGAGTCGGGCCATGTCAGAAGTCGGAATAATAAAATAGAATGTATGAGACGATGTATGAAAGTGAATGAAGCAAGAAGTGTATGCCAAGATCGAGTTGTTTGGCGGTCCGTCCTCTCTGCCTACCCCTGCGTGGAAACGGAGTGATGGTTAGTTAGTTAATTAGTGACATGTTAAGCCAGAAGTCTAAAAAGAAGAAATAAAAAAAAAATCTTCACAATTTATTAAACAAGTATTTTATTCCCTTTCTAAACCAACATTCCGAGCGTCGAGCGGCGAGGCTTATAACCGTTAGTACAAACGTAATAACCTCTTTAATATTTATTGATATATAAGAGAAAAAGAATAAAGTCATATATAGGTCACCTAATATTGATTTTATGATTTTTCAGTTTCTTGAATTTATTAAGAATTTATTTCACAGAAAATCTATTAAAATGTATGAAGAAAAAAAAACATTTCCGCCAACGCGCAACTCTAAGGGCGCTACTGTACCGTGTTGCCGTCTTAATTAATGTATGGAAAATATCAAAAGCTGCGCGTAATTTTATGTATTCGCCAGAAGAAGTGAGGCATGGAATTGGCAGAGGAAGGATGAAAGTAAACTGAATGCCGTAGAAATGACATATCTGAGGCGAATATGTTGTAAAACCGTGTATGATCGTGTGAAAAATATGGAAATTCGTAAAGAATGCAAGGCTGATGTGAGCGTAATGAGTAAGATTAAAAAAGGGACGCTTAGATGGTTTGGACATGTGGTGCGAATGAACGCAGAAAGGAGTGTAAGAAGAATGTATGACGGGAATGTGAACGGAAAAAGAAGCCGGGGACGCCCGAGGAAGACATGGCTATGTCAGAAGTCGGAATAATAGAAGAGAATGTATGAGACGATGTATGAATGTGAATGAAGCAAGAAGTGTATGCCAAGATCGAGTTGTTTGGCGGTCAGTCCTCTCTGCCTACCCCTGTGGAGAAACGGCGTGATGGTTAGTTAGTTAAGTTTTTTTGCTTTTTTAGGCACACAGACACGCCCACAACACGCTTCTATCAGTTTATATATTTAATGATGTAATCGAAGTTATTTGTTTAAACTGGTTTTCTATAAATACGTAAATAAATACATAATCAGGTAAATGCTTGTTGTCTGTGACATTTAAACTTCAGATTTAAACATTTTGTAAGCAGTGCCGTATTGACACGGGCGCAGATGGATTGTGTAACCGGGCGCTTGAGAAAAATGGCACAAGAAAAGGCTTGTCATAATCATTATTTTCTATTAAAAAGATAAATACGTTATTAATATTTTTAATTGAATATTATATTATTATGTAAAAAACAGAAGCTTTCTGAACAAAATATTGTGAATTCACGAGCAAGCAGATGAATTGAACCCACGAAACCAGGGTGGGAACTCGCATTTATACACTCAGCTCCTAATCGGTCAACGCGTTGTGGTTGAGGGGTTACGATCCTTGGCTACGATTTCGGAGGTCGCGGCTTCACATCCCGGCGTGGGCAAGTAAATGTGATATTTTACAATGCATTCATTAAAATTAATTTCATTTTACATAATACACGAATCAGACTAGGTCACACTTCTTGTCTTAGTCATCTCGCCAAGTTCCTCATGGTCAGCTCGCCTTACTATGATTGTGGATCAGAGGATACTCTAGACCTTAATTTCATTGAGTGTCCTATCAATGACCAATTTCCAAACTTTATGCATGAATTGGTAAAACTTAAAAATGAACTCCCTACCAGCTTGGAACAATTTATTAACAAAATATTTAAAAAAAATGGCATTATAATTTAAGATATTGGAGATTAAAAAAACAAGAATTTATAAAATTATCGCTGTTAGCATTAATTTTTTATGCCCAAATATTCTGTTTAAAAGAGACTAATTTTAAGAACAATCTGTACTATTAAAATCTAACTGATTAAACATGGCCAAGATCGCCCTTAATGGGTGAAAGCCATTAAATTAAAAAATATATAATTACTGTATTATTTAACCTTATTATATAATGTATGAACCTATATACTCGACACAGGAATTTCTCAGTGAGACAGACATCGATCAATCCCCCATGTGTTATGTTTTATAAAGGTAAATAAACAAACATATAAATTCTTTAGGTTTTCTGGCAAATATTGTAGAAATCTGATTTAACATCACCATTCCTCTTGCCATGCTATGTAGTGCGGTATCTTGTGATAAATCATGGCGTCGACTACGGCAGAAGTTTTCTGGCACGAATAAGCCATATATTTCCAAGGGGAATGGGTTAAGAATTCAAAGAATGTGTTGTAGGTCCGGCCCTGTTAATGGCCTAAAGAGATGCGTTTTGGTCAAGTTTGTTAGTTCGTGTTTGACCTAGATTATTAAATTGTGTGGATAATTAAATATTCGTGATCATTATTGAAGCAAGTGGCGCTAGCAACATTTTCCGCTCATTATGATGGCAGTAGGAATAAATCAAATATTATCAGGAATTTTTGTCTTTCTTGGTTACATGATATGTAATCATATTTTCAAGAAAAAACTATTCCCAAAAAACGAAAATCGCTTTAGTAACAGAATAAATAACGTACCTTTGTTCAAAATTAGGCTTGCGCGGAGAGATGCTTTTTTCATTGCTCCTAAAATTAATAATTTACTATCTACAGAATGTAAGTGTCCAAACATATCGTCAACAACAATAAACACATACAAAAATGTTATAAAAATTGGATTAAAACCAAAGATATCAACATTTTCCTGATATAATTGTATATTTTCCACATTTTCTTTTCTTTTTTTTTTTCATTTTCTTTTTCTTATTTAACTTACAATTTTTATTTAACTTACCTTTAACGTTCATTGATTAATACAAATATGCTAATGTACTGCAACTAACTTCAGCCTCACAACATTCCCCAATTGGGAATGCCATAGTCTCACTGGCTCCAGACGGTTGGGAGCAGTTTGGGACTCTTGTGCGGCATTCATATAAAAAATAAATAAATAATAAACTGATACCAGGTATACCCACGAACTGGCCTTGCCTATGTGGGATTTTAAGTTTTATATACCATACATTACAACAAAAAAAAATAGCTTCGATTTAATCCTTCCCCTGCGGTACTAGAAAATCCCCCAAACTCCGGTACTGTACGCTCAGTACAGGATATACATTAAGAATTTTGTATTTTTTAAGTTGGTTGGAGTTTTCTTATAACTTATAAGTTATAGTTTAAATCATTTTACAAATATGTAGCGCATATGCACATAAGTAAAATATTGTGTATATGTACTGAAAACGAGGAAAAAACATCGGCTACTACTGATGACCGCGCATCATGGCACGATGAGCGAAATCCCTCCCCCCTCTTGCTCACTACCGCACCACTCGGCAAGTTATCAATGCACGCAGACAATCGTATATATGTACAATTTTTTTCCCAATTTATCGTTATAACTTTGTTTTGTTTTTGCTTTCACGAATACTTACATGTTTTAATTATTTTTTCGAATTCATAAATGTATTGCTAAGGAACACCTTAAATATGCACTCTGTGTTTAGAATATTTACAGAGGTATAGATAAATAATTACATACAGTATGTCAAATCAGTTGCTAGCACCGGCGAGGAAGGATTTTAGAGTTTTTTTTTTAACTAAACATTATCCCGGATGGTTGCACTTATGTATAAATATTTACGTATGAACTTAATTGAAAAACTTGACCGTTCCACTTTGTGTAAATTGTTCAACACACGCAAGGGGACGAGTAGGAGAAGATTGACGTAGATTTCGAAACACATAATGCGGTAATCTGTCAAAAGAATGCATTGAAACGTGCACTTAGCAGTTCTCATCTCGTAACCGAACATTCAAAATAATAAAATGCAGTTCTTAGGATTGTGTGTATTGATTATGTTACTGTAAAATAGGTGCGGCCTCTTTACACCTCGGTGATAAGGAAAGCAGAGTTAGGTATTGAAACAATGTTGGGAGTGTATTGCCCCACGATGTCATCAAATCTGGATAAAAAACTAATGGAATACGTTCCAAGGTCCAAGCTGTCCAGGCAAGAGTGACAGGAGTTACAAAATGTGATCGAATAAGAAGTTCGACGATCCGAGATGAGCTAAACATAGAACCTCTCCTACCCTTCATAGAAAAGTCGCAATAAGGAAATCCAGTAAAAAATATTACGGCTTTAAAAATATATATTCATACAGATCAACAAACGCCGACTCATTTATTCCAGTCAAAATATTCTGGCATAAAAAGTATATATTCATATACATATGGATCAACTAACGCCGATTCTGAATATATAAATATTATTTTGTGCAATTATTCGTAGAATTTATAAAACGTTATTTAAAATTGAATAAAAAACATCTCATCTGAACGCCCTGTGTCGTTAGTACCATTGGAACGACTTCACGTGCCTAAATACTTTTGTGTAAATTCATTCTGTGTAATCGGATGACACTCGTGTGACATCACACACCCTCCCGCCCACTGACGTTAGAATTACATAGACATGCCCAAAGCAAAATCTACCAATACCATTTTGACCTTGAAAGGTCACGTGACATCCATTTTGACACCAGCCCAGGTCGAGATTTTTTTTTTATTAACTCAACTATCATTTGCACGCTGCCTGCCGAATAATGATCATCGGAAAGTTTTATAATGGTGTCAAAATAGAAAGGAATAATCACAAATATCCCATTACATTCCGAAGTAAATCGTTATTTTACAAAATTTTAAGCGTATTCAACATAATTTCGAACAGTTTTGTGAAACAATCTTGTCAACCCGAAATGACGATGTCATCGTTTCCTGTAAATTAATAAATGTTTATAAAAGGGTCATACTAAGTACATTAATAAAATATACTGTTAATGTAAACAAGCCGAACTTTTTTTGTCTATCGCTGTTTTACTTAAATTGGCGTTTGGGTTAGTTTTGGATGTTGGCATGGCAGCTACGGGAAGGATATTGGTGATAAATTACACACACTTTTAAAAGGGACGAGTTGATCATTAGCAGATTTGCTTTTCGAAGAGTAAATACTAATACTTTGTGGTGCAATGCGAGTTGCCTGCATAATGTTGGGATTTATTTATTGGCAAATCACTGAAAAGGACACGCCTCCAGGCTCACCCCTCACCCTGCTAAAGTTGGCTTTTTCCCCTCACCTGTTAAAGCACCTCTGTTGATTCTCTTATCTGTGCCCACGCCACTCTCCGCTCGGATTCCGACTGTTTTGATAGGTTCAAAAAATCTAACTCTGTGTATTAATTTAACTATCAATACAAACTTTTAAAAAAAATATTAGCATCGATAAAAAATATATTTTTAAAATAGACTAGTTTCTTATTGCAAATAATATTAATCGAAGCCTTCAAAATTCATTTCCCGGAATATTGTTTTCAACGTTATTTTGTGTGAAAAATAATTCAATTAACATTCAATGCATAATTTATTCGTAAAACACAGAAAAAACGATGTTACCTTTAGAAATGTTTTGTGTTTAATCATAAAGTCAAGGAGAGTTATTAATGCATACTGTATAACAAGACAATAATAGCATACATTCTCAACAATTACTAACAAGATACGTGTCTAGAGGGTAAGTATTTCATTTCCGGCAACCCGGGCGTGTATTGGCATAAAAATTTAAACATTTACATGTACTTTACCCGTCTCACTAGACGATGTCTGTTCTGAGAATATCTATAAGAACCCTTCCAAATTAGAATTGGGTGGGAGTAAACAAAATCATACAAATAAATCGTCACAATGTGGATTAACCGCAGTTTGACAATGGCCTTGAACGCCGGAACAGCTGTCACAATAATAAAAATTAAAAATACTTGCAGAACTTAATAATAACACTATTAAATTTGATTTGCATTAAATAAAAAAATGAATTTTGATTTTTAAATATTTAGTGAATACGATCCATACTATCGATGTACCTTCTACAGTATATTTTACGCCTGTGTCATTATTGTGAAAAATTTTATCATAAAATATGAGAAAGCCTCTAAAGGACGAATACAGTAATAATAATAATAATGGTTTATTATCTTTTTTTATATGAATACCGCCCAAGAGTCCCAACTGCTCCCAGCCGTCTGGAAGCAGTGAGACTATGGCATTCCAAATTGGGAAATGTTGTGAGGCTGAAGGTATTGGGGAGGGGAAGGATAAGGGGAGAGGAAGGTGGGGAAATACCTGGCTATTCAAATCTGTTCACCAAACACGGCTAAAAGCCATTTCAAGCAACGTTTCAATTCTGAATGGTGGTCTTTCACCAGGGCGATACTGAGAGTATCTTCCACTCTGGAACGTGCGCAAATATACTATATATTATTTTTAAATTAATTAATTGTGAAACACCACAAATTAATTAAATAAAATGTACTTGCGCGCGCCGGGATTTGAACCCGCGACCTTCGGATTCGTAGTCGAGAGCCTTACCCCTCGACCATGGAGGCCGTCTTTTTTATATCAAAATAACAACTTATGATATCCTCACTGGGATTTCCCATGCTGAGGATTTCATTTTACAATATAACAAATAAGTAATATTAAAATATCAATAAATTTTTTGGAATGAAAAGCTTAATAATTTTGATTATTGACCAACTGTAAAATTGAGGTTAGGTTTGATTGAAACAAATTATCGCTTTTTGGCTAAATTTGGTGACAACATTGCAGGTCTACGGAAGGGAGATTCATCTACCATTATCCCCTTATGTAGTATCCGCACATGAAATTAAGTAAGCGATTTAGTAAACTCTTGTATTTATAATAAAACTTGATTGTGGGCGTGTAAAAACAGCGTCACAATAGCCCCCACCTAGCTATTATGATGCGAAGCGAAGCGGTACTTACGCGAAAAAAAAATAGAAAAATTTATTCAAGCCACTGGAATTAATAGCAGTTCGTTTGGCCTACCAAATATGCATTACGCGTGAAAAAACTGAACATATTATTAATAGTAACAGTGATTGCTCTTTATTTGCTGATTTTAACACTGTTTTAATGAGGTATAAATCAAATGTTATTGAAAAGTTGATTACCCCATTAAAATACAGTCAGTGTTCATAATAATTATTGCGGTCGGTTAATGTACAAACATTAATTTATGCGTTTATTGTGTGATGTAATTTGCATTATTGTGTTTTGCGAAAAGTGTGTAAAATATTACGATGCTCTGACTTTCTGACTTGTTGGTTATTCATTTGGTTGGTCATTTGCGCGTATTAAAATTCTATCGATATTCGCGAGAGACGGGATGGCTGGGCCCTTAGCATGAAAATTCAACATTGATATTACGAAGTTTTTTTTTTAAATTAGCAATATCGGTAATTAGTCGACACTTGCCGGCGTGATCACAAATCGCCATTGAAATTTGACATTTGGCATCGACTAAAATATTGTTAGTTTATCGAGGACGTTCCCCTCCCTAGATAGATTTTTTAATGAGTGTGGCGTTTCAATTTTTTAAGTCCCAACTGCTCCCAACCGTCTGGAGCCAGTGAGACTATAGCATCCCCAATTGGGGAATGTTGTGAGGCTGAAGGTATGGGGGAGGGAAATGAGAAGGGGCAGAGGATGGTGGGGAAATACCTGGCTATTCAGATCTGGTCACCAAACACGGCTTAAAGCCATTTCAAGCAACGTTTTAATTCTGAATGGTGGTCTTTCACCAGGGCGATACTGAGAGTATCATCCAATCTAGAACGTGCGCAAATATACTATACATTATTTTTAAATGAATCAATTGCGAAACAGCACAAATTAATTAAATAAAATTTACTTGCGCACGCCGGGATTTGAACTCGCGATCAATTGTAGCAGTTCCTACTATTAAATTGCAAGTGTCCTCTCTCTCCCGAAAGACGTGGACTGCATTAAACCGCATCCGGTGCAGTCACAGCCGTTGTACGTGTATGAAGATGTCGAATATCTTCCAAGAAATATCGGCCAATATAAAAAAAATACGATAATATTATGAAATTTAAGAAGGAATTGACGAAATACGTAAAGTACAATTTTTAATTACGTAATTTTTAAAGTTTGATCATTAAAGTATTTCTTATTTGTATGTAGATATTATGTTCATATTAGAATCCATGTAACCAATGGACATGTGTTCTATTTAAAGTTAAATAAATAAATAAGATCCACAAATTGGGCCTAAAGGATTCCAAATTGTGTGAATGTGGACATATTCAAACAGTTCACATCGTTGAAGAATGTCCTCTTCATCAGTTTCCCTATTGCACATCTGTGCTGAACCAAGTGACTCCCGATGTCGTCGACTGGCGGAATAACCTTAGCATTCCACTATGACCTCCAACAACTTCCCTTTACCGTACGAAAAAGAATGAACGTATACGGATTGGAGCTTGGGGAAACAGAGTTTGGATATTTTTCATGATCATCACGGGTAATAGCTAACGACTATTGGTCAAAAACAATCATCGATATGTAAAATATTTAATGAAATAAGTAAATTTTACGTTTAAACTCGACAAACAGCTGACTGCACCACAGGTAAAATGTGACAGTAATGTCTATCGAAGCCAATTTTTTCCGATATTGATAAAAATATCGGTATATTAACCAGCTTGGGGCGTGCTAGTTTAAATTGATAAACTGACGTCGATAGCTTCTGCTTAGTTATCGATATGGCTCTGCTATTCCCCTAGGAGGCCTTTTCTGGTTCTTTTTAAGGAAAATTCCTTATCCTCTTCCTTAAACATCTTGATTAATGAATTGTTTTTGTGTTTAATTCGTAGAACTCCATTTTTTTTTTAAATTTAATTTAAATCAAATTTAATAATGTTATTATTAAGTTCTGCAAGTATTTTTATTAGTTTTTATTATTGTGACAGCTGTTTCTGCGTTTAAAGCCATTTTCAAACTGGAATTCCGGAGAAACATAGTAAAAAAATCCTAAACAGATTGTTAAGAGATTATTTGAAAACACAAATTGATAAAATATCTTCAATTCATTTTAATCAACTTTTATTTTATTTTTAAATAGCACAAATACGCCATTTAACGAAGAATTACGTTTTGTAAAAAGGTACCACAACATCACTAGTAGTAATCACCTTTTTATTCTAAAAGTGATATTTGCCACCGTGGTATATCTATGCCACCGCCTGCTGTTGTGCATTGTTTTTACTTATTACATTGTTATTACTTACAATTAACATTGTTTGTTACATTACTTATATACTGATTTTATCTCTTGTCGTAATTTTCTACGCAATTATTGATATTCTTAATGAATGACAGATGACAGCTGTCATCCGAGAGAACCAGAACCGCAGTTAAGCAAGAAGTCTTTAAGCCTAAAGAAAACGTTAAGGAATTTTCCTTTAAAAGAATCAGAATATGCTTCTAGGTCCATCTTGACCTAACTCTTTCACGTCCTTTTTACAGTGCGAACAGTGAAAAACTTCTTATATTAATTATGCACATTTGCATAATCTATGTAGGTTGCACTGCGGGGTTTTGAATCGACGGCTGTCGGTATAAATTTTATTGCTAATAACGTAATAAAGTTCACAAACACTTTGCATATCATTTACAATAATGTTTTATGTCGGATGCTTTCAGTTTCGACCATGCACTTTGCAAATTATGTGGTCACGCTTTGAGTAGTAACACAACGATTGTTGCTTTGACGATTTCGTTTTTACAGCCAATAAACGCATGAAATATTAAGTTCTGCAAGTATTTTAGTATTTATTATTGTGACAGCTATTTCGGCGTTTAAAGTCACTTTCAAACTGTGGCTAGGCCACATGGCGACGACTTATTTATGTGATTTTATTTACCCCCACCCAATTTTAACTTTTATGTCGATTTAAATGATTTATTAATATTTTCGGTAAATACGAATTTACTCAGAAAATAATTGTGATAATTAAAAATGCTTGCAGTTGAAATCTGTTTTCCCCGGTTTCGACGATGGCAGGTTTTACTTAATTGTTTTATAATGAGATGAATTCTATTAAGGCAATGAATTTAGATGTGTGTGGTAAAACCATGAAACATTTTAATAAGAAGTGGTGAATAGATATTTTTTCTTAATTATTATTAATAATAATAATCCCGAGATTAACTCCTTACACGCAGAAAGAAAGATTTGTAATCTGCGATTATAATC
Organism: Halesus radiatus; assembly: GCA_022606495.2. Taxonomy (NCBI): domain Eukaryota; kingdom Metazoa; phylum Arthropoda; class Insecta; order Trichoptera; family Limnephilidae; genus Halesus; species Halesus radiatus. The sequence continues at coordinate 53,271 of JAHDVE020002325.1, read as the reverse complement.
ACACTAACATGGGTATCGCCGTAAGAAATGTTCTGTGTTTCGTCCCTCCTACAACGCGCCTGTTCAAGACCTTGGTCCACTCCTGCATTTCCAAACAGCCTCCGCACAGCATCCCTAAAGATTACTACAATATGACAACTCATTCCTATGAAGGAAGGCCTTCGAAATATGCATTTCATTTACGTTCATTGATGTTAATAATTGTAAAGGTCTATTGACACGAGATCGTTAAAGAGCTTCTCGAGTGCGCTCGACCCATTATGTCGTTATGGTCATAATAAAATATTGTTGCATAAGGCTCAGTAGGTACTGTGTGTATTCGATTTTCGAAGGCTTTTACTAATATGCTAGGGATGGGCAACCATAATCGATATGTTTCGAATTAATTAATAACATTCAAATGCAAGATGGAAAAAGAAAGAAAAAGAAAAAAAAAAAAAAACAATAATTGAAATATCTGAAAGTAAGGTAGTGCTGTCATTCAGCAGGTTTCCGGAAACCAGTTTTTGTAAAAAAAAATATCTTAAAAATGAAATGGAATTTTTTGTAAACCAAAGTAATTTTTTTTAACAGTGACTCCACACAGGAGGCCCTGAGGCATATTTGAGGATGCTGTGTGGAGGGTATTTTAAAAGATAGGAAGGAGTGAATCCGGGTCTTGAAGAGACCCATGTTTTAGAAGGGAGGAAACACAGAGGCCGGCAAATCATTCCACAAGAACGAGTTGTAGAATCGAACCGTTCTCGTGTGACAAATGTCAACCGTGTGAAAATGTAGGGAGCGCGTTTGGCGTGTTTCCCAACTGTGCACCGGTGCTGATGGGATTAATGACGCTAGTTCCTCAGAGCATTTTCCATTGAAGTACTGACAGAATAAGGACAGCATTCCCACCTGACGTCTGTGCTCCAAAGATTGCAATCGATTTGTTAAGATAGGCGAATCTATCAAACGGACCGCCCGTTTCTGCACAGAGTCAAAGGTTTTTTTTCAGATATTTTGTGGCTCCCGACCAGAGGTGCTAAACCGCAAATCTAAATAACATTCCCAGATTAAATACATCTTTTGGCCTGAAAAACTATACATTCCTTGCAACAAAAATGTATAATGCTCTTCCAAGTGATATTAAAAATACCACGAGATACAAAAACTCAAAAGCAACATCAAAATATGGCTAAGTAAACGTGAAGATGAGGAAATCATAAAAGTTATGAAGACAATATTAGGATCAGTAGCACCAACACAATGACCCACAGTCCGCCTCGAAACAACATCCCTAGTAAAGAGGATTGTGTATATTATTAAATGTTTTAGAATATATGACGTGAATGTGAATGGAAGAAGCCGGAGACGCCCGAGGAAGACATGGCACGATCGAGTGAATCAAATACTTGAGTCGGGCCATATCAAAAGTCGGAATAATAGAAAAGAATGTATGAGACGATGTATGAAAGTGAATGAAGCAAGAATTGCATGCCAAAATCGAGTCCATCCTTTTTGCCTACCCTGCAGTGAAACGGCGTGATGGTTAGTTAGTTAGTTTTATTTTAATATGCCTATAGTTTACGATGTAACATATGTGATAAATTTCGTTCCTCTCGCAAATGTCTTTGGGTATCAAATTGGGATATCTGTATTGTTTACTCTTTTGTTCATTTATTACCTTTGAAATGGCTTGTGCTATAGCAAATGCAGCCCCAATGACCTACTAACGATACATGTACGATAAATTGAACCCGATTTGAGGATGAGACTCCTATGGAATATTTAAATAGTATGTCAATACAAAAACCTACAATATTTAACTTTGTATCTAAAATCTAAATGCATGTCGATCCGGAACAAAATGGTATGTTGAAAGATTTTTTGTTGGAAACTCGTTACGGAAATCGGTTTATACAGATGGTTACTGATTTCTGCATCGTATTCATTTACACTTTCACTGAAATCATCGAAGAAGCACCACCGTATCTGAAGGACGCTTGAAGAGGAGCAGAATCCACAAGTGCCAGACGTAATAGAAGTTGTAATTAGTTACTTGCCAGTAAATAAACTCCTTTTACGCAACTGCCATAAATGAAATACTATTTTTTTGTTGTTATGGTCACAAGAAATGGGTTAAAAAAAAAGTTTTTTTTTATTAAAAAATCGTTGTAACTTTTTTCCACTTATTTATTTTCGACTTGACCGATTTCACCCTATCACGGGCGTCGTCAGACTGGTACATTTAAAACTAAATCTATGGTATACATATCATCGATGTCAGGAGTGAGTTCACCTGCTTTCTAATATTGTTTTTATTTATGACTTGAAATTTGTTTTATTGCTGACGGTACTGTTTACTTTTATGTTTTTAAAAACTACTTTCGGTTTGGTTTATTACCCTCTGGAAGACGGATTACATTGTGTTTGTTTATTGAATATATGGGTTTTAATTAATAAATAAAGCGGCGTCAACCATTTTTTGTAACAACAGATTTCCAACAAACATATCTTCCAATATTTATTGTACTTAAAAGATTCCATGAAAAATAATATACAGTATATATTAGCGGCGCCTTCCAAAGTATCGCCATGATACTCTCAGTATCGCCATGGAAGCGTTTCTTGAAATGCCATACGTGTTTACTGATCACATCTGAATAGCTAAGTGCATCCAAACATTAATCTTTCTATTTCCAATTTTTTTTTTGAACAAGACAATATTAACAAATCGTAAATGAAACAAGTAACCGAAAAAAAACAGGAAATAAAAAAGGTGTTAGTCGCATCTGGGAATCGATCCCAGGACCTCTGTCTTACCGGGACAACCGCTCAACCAACTGAGCTAATAATGAGATCAGTTCACTTTTACGCCGTCTTCATCGATATCATACCTCAACTTCAAGACTTGTCAATATTATCCTCCATTTTAAATCCCATATTATTGGCTGCTATATTTATGACGATTACAAAGTAAATATTATATTCTTCAACGATTAAATATTACAATGAGGTTTACAAGCTTCAATAAGTTTTTGCAATAAATCCACTGATACGAAAATCAGGTGACACCACTGTTTACACAGGTAAACACTAAAGTGTGCGTCCAGAAAATTAACCATCTCAGTTGTTATGAAATTCTTACTTTAATCGATAATGTGTTTGTATCTACACAACATTATGTCACTAAATTAACAATCAACTTTCAACTTAAACTGCACACGATTCTTTAACATTTGTAATTTAGACTAATCTGTTTCTAGTTTATCTACAATGATTGCCTATGTACCTATTTTTTGTAAGATAACTGACAAACCTTTTTTTTTTAAATTTAGTTTCAATACAATTTTTACGTCATATAGTTAATAAAAATTTACACGGCTCATAAGACAATTTGTAATGATTTTCTTAGTCCTCACCTCTAGGGGTTCCTATGCTGAGTCGGACGAGGCTTTATTTAAAAACTTGTTGTTTAGGCTCCTTCGAATTTCTTATCAAGATTATGGATCTTTTTTAATTTCTAAATAATCCCGTTTCTCCGTAGAGGTAGGCAGAGAGGACGGACAGCCAGACAATTCAATCTCGGCATACATTTCTTGCTTCATTCACTTTAATAATAATAATAATAATTGGATGATTTGTATAGCGCCGTTTTTGTGAAAAATCACCCCAAGGGCGCTGTACAAATATTACTTCCTATTCTTTATCTAATTATGTACAAACAGATACAGAAAAACATACTTACCTGGCAGGTCACTTCAGATGAACACAGTTTTATTAGAAAATTTAAGTATAGAGATGATAGTTTTACAGTTGCTATTTTATCCTCCTTTTCTATTGATATTAGAAGATTGGTGGCACAAGAAGTTGGTTTTTATTGAAATATTTATAATTTTAGGACTAGAAAATATTTATAAAATGACCTTAAAAAGCTTCAACATTTTTTTTTTATTTTCACACTTTTAGTTATTTACAGTGTTGCGGGCTGTGGACACATTTGGGCACCGATGCGTGAATTTTTAAACTTTTTATATTTAATGACTTTAGGTAAGCACTAACCGGCTAGCCTAGCTATGCAATTTACGGGTGCATTTCTTCAATTTATGGATACGATTGTCTGAAAAGATGAGTTTTAAGTTTAGTTCTGAATTCTGTCGAGTCTTTGATAATTCTTAAGTCTTGGGGCAGTTCATTCTAGGCTTTAGGTTCTGATACTCCGAAAGCACGATCACCGAAATTAGTATTAGGTGTGCGCTTTGGTTCCTTCAACCTCCCGATAGTTGATGACGCTGCTGACGTAAGGGTGGACTGCCATGAATTGGTATTTTCAGGAGTACAAAGTTCTGAAAGTAATCCGGAGCCATTCCGTTAAGTGACTTAAATACCATCCAGCAAAACTCGAACTGGATTCTTTCAGGACATTTGAGCCAGTGGAGATGCTCTGAAATGTGAGAATATTTAAATACGCCGGTGATGAGTCTTGCTGCAGCGTTGAATATGATTGCAATTTGTTAATTTGGCATTTGGGGAGGCTTGAATATATTCCGTTGCAGTAATCTAGAAGTGACACAACGTACGCATTGACAAGCAGTTTAGTTGCCTCTGTTGGCAGATTTTTCCGTACTGCTTTGATTGGCCTCAATTGAAAGAACCCTGTACTTACAGTTCTGTTTACTTGACTTTTTTACCCATCTCAGAACGGATATCATCTAGTGAGACGGGCAAAGTAATGAAATGATATCGATAAAAATGACAAAACGGAATAGGGTAGCTGTAGCTCGGTGTATGATAGAGCAAGGTTCCGGATAGACCATGAGGTCTTGGGTTCGAGTCCCAGTTGCTACTGTTATCTTTTCTGTTTCTTTTCGGTTTCATTTTGAGAGTTGTATCTTCAATTATTAAAAAATAAATAAAAATAATAATTTGTCACAAGATTTCATGATGCCGGGCATCACCGTTTGAGAGTTTTTTCCTGCTACAGATATCAAACAAACAAATCTTCTGCTTATAGTTCAGATTATAGAAATAAGGCGCATTTCTGAATTTTTCATAATATAATTATTAATCAATGAAAAAAAAAAATCAAACAATATGTAGTATCTTTCCACAAATCTTATAAAATATATAAAATATTTGTAACAGTTCTTAAGTAAAAAATATTTTCTATATGTAATAGCAATGCGATATTTGAAGAGTAATATAATCAAGTAGTTATAATATAATCATGGTCACATTGTTCAGTTATTTCAATGTAAAAAAAATATATATATATAAAGCCAAAATACTAAAAACCATATTTTGTTGAAAACTTTATATATTATAATACATATGAAAAATAGATAATAGAAACAAAGGGAGATATAGCATGGTTCTCTTCTGTTATTCTGACTTCTGACATGGCCCGATTCAAGTATTTGATTCACTTGACATAAATTTGATTAAAAACACTTCAATTATTTTTATAAACAATAATTATTAGCCTGAAACACTCATCCAAATTGAAAAAAACCTTTCCGAGCAAAGATAAATGTCGCCGGCAGGACTCGAACCCGCACCCTTCTAATGTCCGGTTAGATGCTCTACCGTTGAGCTACGTCGGTTTATCGCAAACCCGCCAAGTTAATCAATATATACTAGTGTTCCATTCAATAATTACTGTTTTTATTATATTTTCACCTGTAAACAACTAACTTTATTAGTATGAGAGAGGCTTGTAACGGCTAAATCCCTCAAATAGATGGCGTCGAGACAAATTATGTCTACATTTTATTGGTGAAAATTGCTTTGACTTGTCAAATATTTATTAAAAAAAAATTATTTATTATTATTTATTATTTATAAAAACACTTCAATTTAATATAATGATCAATCGGTTTCGGAAATGCCCTTCCTTCGTCAAAGACCACGAGGTCCTGGGTTCGAGTCCCAGCTGCTACCGTAACCTATTTTTCTTCTGTGTCTTTTCATTTTCATGTTTCATTTTGAGAGTTGTTAATATTGTATTTAATGATAAAAAATATATTTCAATAATAAGAATGTTTTACTATCTTCTTTTTTTATAACAAAATAAATAAATAATGATATCCTCACCGGGATGATTTCCCGTGCTGAGGATTTCATTTACAAAATATTAAATTACATTATATTAAATTGGTGTGTTTTAAGAACAAAAAAAATTGTAAGGTGAGGTTTTTTAAGTGCCGTTGAGTGGTTTCGGTGTTAGTCTGTATTTTGTGTTAATATATTTTCTATTTCAGATCTCCCTATGTAACGTATCCAGTGTTGTATTTGATTTTTTAATTTATTATGGTTGTTGTGATTTTTAAAGGATAGTGGGATTTTGTTGTAGAGTTTAGTACCATAGTATAAGAAGTTTTTTTGTCCAAATGTTGTGTTTGCGGTTCCTTGTTGCATGTGTTTTTGACTCTGAAATCTAGTGTTTCTAATAGTGTGATTGTTGTTTTTTGTATTGTATCTGGTATGAATGTAAACTAGTATTGTTCATACAGGGACTTTAAGTATAATTTTCATGATGGCTTTTTGTGTTCTAATGCGTAAATTAAGAATATTATCTTTATCACTGCCCCATCCGATAATACCATATTCTAATAGTGATTGGCAGAGAGCCATGTAGATTTAATCAAATCTTTTGTCCTGAGGACATTCCTGATTGTTTTAAAAAAGTAAGTTAATTTTTTAATTTTGTTATTTAAATAATGTGGTCAGCCCACTTTAAATTGTGACAATGAGGTTTATTTAGTTTCGATAAGTTATTCGAAAATTGAATAAAACAATCGTTATTCTTGTCATGCCATCCCTATTTTGCACCATTTCTTTGTATTCTTCATTTCACAGAGTTAGGTTCCTACATTTAAAAAAAACGACAGGCAATGGCGCAATACATCTAACGTAATAATCATGTGATTTAATTAACGGTGATTCTAGAACAATCGACTATAAGATTAAGCATTGGTCTATTTTAGACAATTTTCCCATCTTCAGTAAAAGCAGTCAGGTGTCGTCATTATGCAACGCTTTGTTTTGTGCTCACAACCAAATTTCGTGCCATTTCAAAACGTCTGACCTAATAGTTGAACTATCAGTGGATCTCGTCTCTTCTGTTTTTTTTAATTTTTTTTTTTATTTTCGTGGTGTGAATATTAGAGTTATGTTATAAAACAAGAAGGAAGGTCTCAGATGGTAGAGAAGAGATTATATTTTGCTATTGTTAGCTTGGAATGGAACGTGTTTTATATAACACTATACAGATTTTGTGCTGAGGAGTCGGGGAGTGTAAGTTTTTAAGTTTTTTGTGTATTGGTGGAAAGGTAAGCAAAAATACAATGCTAAAGTATCAAGTATCGTGCACTGTCGTCAGAAGTAATAGACTAAAGTATAATTTCTACGACTAGAGGCAAAGGTCACGTGACACCCATTTTGGCACCAGCTTAGTTTATCGCCGTCTACATTTGTTTCGCGTGTTTTTGACTGCGGTAAGCAAATTATAAAACATTTATGAAAAGGATCAGACTAAATACTCTAACAAAATATTTGGTTTTTGTAAAGAATTCAAACTTTTTTACTTATTTGCAGTTTTACTTAAATTGGCAACACGCCTTGCTCGTCCCTCGGCCCTCTTATTTTGGTTTCTTCCACTTGCGTGTTCGAGCATCTCTATGTATTAATTGTTCTGTGGTATCGTGAAACATATTGGAAAATTGGGAGAAATCAAAAGAAAATCAGGAAAGTTTGAAATGAAAATACTCCCGCTAGTTACGCCTCTGTGAATATCGCACAAGAGTTCCAACTGCTCCTGACTCTAGGAGGCCAGTGGGACTATGGCGTCCTCAATAGGGGTATCTTGTGAGGCCGAATGGGGTGGGGAAGGGAAGGAGACGGAGAGAGGAAGATTGGAAAGTACCTGTTTATTCAGTTCTAGTCACAAAACACGGCTAAAGCCATTTCAAGCCACGTGTCGATTCTGAACGGTGATACTGAGAGTATCTACCAATCTGGAACGTACCGCAAATATACTATATCCCCCTTATTTACAATCGCAATGTAAACATAGCACTGCGCGTAAAGTCGGAATAGTGAAGAACTTGACTTATTACCACGGCGTAGGTATGGTTAGATCGGGAGGACGACTTAACAATACCAACGCTGAACCGGTGCATAAGAATAACATAAGACGATATATTATTTTATTCATGAAAAATCACAAATCATGTTCAATATAAAAGTAAAATCTCTTTATATAAAAATGAATGTTTGTTTGAAAAACATAGAACCCGCCATGTTTTATTGTGGTTAGCCTATAGATGTACTACTCTGGTTAGCCACAGATTACATATTCAACAGAAGAATGTTTGTTTGGGTAGAACATTTTCTAAATGGAAAACACAAGTAGGTACCTAAATAAGAACTTTATTATTTAGATGTATTTTCAAATTAATGTTTCTTTGTTTAGAGATTGGTACTTTCGCTGTCAAATCAATTATGGCACCCAAACGACAAGCAATAATTCATAAATTCATATCATTATTCCAACAACAACAACAAAAAATGTCGAGCAAGGCCGGGCACACGTCAGCTAGTTAAAAATAAAATCAAAATAATATAAAAATTTTAAACAAATTTTTGTCACGGCCGAGAATCGAACCCCAATCAACATTGGAAGGCAACAATGCCGACCAATACATCACCGACTATTTATTGTAAGATCGGTGCCATAAATTCATTATTAGGTATGTGTACTAAAAACAAGAATTATGTATTTTTGACCTTTTAAAATAAGATCCGAAATTATTTTCTTCATAATTGATTTGATTTTTTTTTATATTAGAATGTTAGGTACAGTTACGTACTCACATTACAACCGACATTATATTGTTTTGTTATTTAACGTTAATTTGAACCCGCGACCTCTGGATTCGAAGGATCTTAACCACTAGTCCACGGAGGTCGTCAATTCTTTTTTTAATTTTTAATTTTTTTTTCTAACAAGTTAGTCTTGCTAATTTATACAATTTTAACGATGGTTATGAATAGCACTATTTTAATACATAAATATATCTATTTCAAAATTCTTTACAAAGACGCGAAATTCTCATGGAACCGAGATTCATACCCGTTCCTATGATTACAATATTACAATCTCAGGGCCGGACCTATCATCAGCACAGATGAACCGTGCACAAGGCGCATTTTGGATAAAATATCTATTCGATTTTTATTGAATTATCTTATTGAATCATATAAGCCTTGTTGTAATCTCCACATCGAAAAATGAACGTTTGTCTGTCTGTCCTCGATTTTCTCGAAAATTATTAGACCGGCTTCGCTGAAAATAGCACAGTTTGACACATTTTCACATCTTATTAGTGCCGGGAAGGCTTAGAGAGTAGTTTGAATGAAATACAGTATGTAAAACTGTTGCTATAACGTTTTAAAATTAATATGAAAAACATTGAACCCGTCATGATCGGGAGTAGCCCATAGATATACCACTCTGGTTAGCCACAGATTACATATTCAAAAGAAGAAGGTTTGTTTGGAAGAATATTTTCAAAATGAAAAATACGAGTACGGTACTTACTTAAAAACTTTATAATTTAGATGTGTTTTGAAAAAATAAACAAATTTTCTTTGTTTCATTGTTTAGAGACAGTAATAGTCATATCAATTATGGCGCCCAAACGACAAGCAAGAATTCACAACTTCATAACTTTATTAAAAAAAAACGAGCAAGTCCGGGTACACCTCGGCTAGTATATATATATACATAAAAATAATAATTAAAAACCTATTTGAATAATACTAATATTGTCGTCAATCCGCATAAGACCATTTGACTTTTGGGCCTCAGATAGGTCGTTAAAATTGATTAACGGTTAGAGAAAGAATTTCGGTGTTCGGATCAATTTCACCCGAAAAAAGTAATTTCAAATAGCGTAGAAATGTATATATATATATACGCGCAGATTCAGACATTTTCCATACATTGTAGTGGTGGGCGAAGCGGCTCGATTTAATGATCCGGATCACTAAATCAGTTCTCTGTAAAGACAATCCACATGAAAACTGGACGAAAAAAGTATCGTATAAGGGCGTCTTAAGGACGTCTTTAGGAGGGGCCAAGGGAGCGAGGGACATGGCATGGTGCGGGAGGACGCGAACCGTCATTCAATCGAGCCGGATCACCGAACCGGTATAGTACAAAGAGCTGATTTAGTGATCCGGATCACTAACCCGAGCCGCTTTTCCACCACTAATACATTGAGATGGCAACATAATACCCCAGCGCTTTTAGTGGCGCGCGTTGGCGGAAAAATAATTAAATTATTATTAGGTATCCCACATATGACATTACTGCAGAGGCTATTAGGTTTGGACTAACAATTAACACTATGGGCGCTAGTGTAGCATTTTGCCATCAAATGTCATTTACATACAGTATTTGGTAATATTTACTTCAGAAACAAAATACAGGCATTTAAAGATGAGTTTTCATTTCGTAAGTTCGGCCCTGTACAAACTGTAACATCTTTACGTCAATTTATTTAATAATATTACCGCTTAAACACGGTGTTAACATCTCCGTACAGTTTACGAAACAGTATTGTTTCGTTCATGAGAATAATGGTTAGCAAAGAGATTTAAATATGTTAATTATTAAGAACCGAAAAGAATTATTTTTAACTCTCCATTTCACCAATAGATGTCACACGTCCGTCATAAATCAGCATTATTCAAGATGGCGGCTGGAAGATTTTGTAACGACATTATTGTCCCGAGTTATTTTAGCATGAATGGGGCACGTATCGTCTACGGATTATGTTAAAATTTCAGACGATCTATTCATTTGCAAATTTTACAATGCGAAATGCTGGAAATGGAGAGTTTCGTAATCGGACATTTGATTATTCAAATATCTCTGAGAATAATAATTAATTGTGAAATACGCATGTCTCCACATTATTCGTGCAGTTCAACGCGAGATGTGAACTTATGTAACTTACGTAATTGAAATATAAAACTTCTTGACTTTTTATAAGAGGGTGAGGAGTGAGTGTACTCGTAAAAAAAATAGAATGTTATATAAATAACAGAAAAAAACAGAAAAAAAAACAAATGAACGCAATGCAAGAGTGCCACCAGTTTTTCCATTGCACTCTCGGTGTTGAGGAATGTTGGAATGTTAAATTGAGGAGAGGAAAAATTTTAAACACTTGAAAGGTAAGCTGTCACAAGTGTGTTGCGGGTGTGTCCGTGTGCCTCAAGTAAGCTTAATTTTTCATCACTTCTGATGACATTAATAACAAAAAAAAAATACAATTTCACTCGACTGTCTAGTGTCTAGAGGTTTAACATAAATTGCCAAGCACACTTTTCTCTCAAGTCGGTTTAGATTACACTTCTATTGATTATCCGTTCGGGGCTTTTGAAGTTTGAGGCAGAAAAAGTTTTAACCCTTTAGGTGCCACCGAACGATATATCGTTCCGATACACTATTGTACTTGAGTGCCACAGAACGATATATAGCTCGAGCCATAAAATTCGTCACGCGTTACCCACGATTCTAAAATTACGTCACATTATTTAAAACATGTGTCTAAAAATAAAAGCAATCAAAATAAAAAATATATATATTCATGGATTATCGACACTTCTCCGGCATTTTTCAAAAATACACGTGGCACCTAAAGGGTAAAGCCGGATTTAACATAATTTCATGATAGAACATTAAGCCGAAATTTTTTAAAAGACGATATGAATTTTTTTTTCCAAAATATTAACTCCTGTTAACACAAAGCATATTCTATACTTCAGAAGCTCGCTTTATTTATCAAAGCAATTTAACTACCGATAGAATTAACGGGGCGCAACTGGACTGAGTATTTAAATAATTTTTCATGTGCGATATTTTTTTACCTTAATGCACATGATCGTAAAGAAGAGTTTCGGGGAGGCCCATGTCTAAAACTGTTTTCAAGAAGGCTTGTGCAGTAGAAGATCGATTTTTCAAAAAATCTAATTAGTAGCAAAATAGGAAATTTTTTATTTTTTTATTTAATATGATATTTTTTTTTTACAGAGAGTATATAAATAAGACATGATTCATATAGTGTAACAAAAAATATAATATAGCTATTCCTCACCATAAAGAAACAAGGTTCTTGTGTTTGGTGAGTGATTATCGCTTAATTAATCAGATCATAACTTGAAATATTGTTGTACAATAGCAGGAAAATATGAATTTGTCGTGTAAATTTTGTAATTTATCACTAGTAATAGTATTAAAGTAAAGAAAATAAATGAAAAGAAAGTAGAAGAAAAGAAGAGAAGATAATAATAAAAGACAAAAAAATCTAATAATAATAAAAAAAATAAAAAAAATTGTTACATTAGTTTGAGGTAATTTTTTAATCTATGTTGAAATTCATGGATATTTTCTAAGTATTGCGTACTTAAATTCTCTGTAGTTTTCTTAATTGGGAGGGATCCTGTGTATTACAGTTTGGTTTCCCGCATCTCGAGACATTCTGGTTCATGTAATAACAAGGTACTCGAGTCAATATGTAATAAAAGAAAACAAATACATAAATTCAGGTGATTAAAAACAGTGCATCCAAATGCACTTAAAAGTACTTAGTTGACAAACACCTGAACGTTTATTCTTGGTCTCCTACTTTGATCAGTTGATCACTATCGTAAAGAAATCGTCATATCATCAGGATGTCATTAAAATTATTGCATTGTTTTGTTAGCTATGCACAAGGTCGATATTGTCTTTTCTTGCAAATCGTGAATACCGAATATATAAATTTACCAAGAAATCCTTGCCAACAAATTCTTCAGCGGTTTTGCAATATATTAGACTGAAATTTGTGAATAATGGATAGGTGTATTTCAATTTATTGTTTCTAATTTTGGAATGAATGTGGCTCATTATTTGCAAAATAATAAAATATCGAATCCAGGAAGTAGTATCGTAACGCTGTCACGATCTCAGTATTATTTGCATTGCTGTCAGGAATGCCACAAGGATCTAATATTAGACCCCCGCTATTCTTAAAATTAGATAGTCGACATTTAATGTAGGAAATTAAATATCGAAACTGCTTTAAGGTTTTAGCGAAAGAATGTAAAGATAATTTTGGTTTAAAAATTGATTTAACATGACAAATAGACAATCTAATTAAAAGTCAGGAAATATAGATAAATGACATCCGGGAATTTGAGCATCACAATAGATTCACGTTATTCGCACATGTCTGCACAGTTTTTCTGTCCATGATATTTTGATGATGTACCAAATTATGTTCAAAGACTTCTATATTTCCTATTAATTCTTGGTTTAGTCATCGGGTATCAATGGCATAGAGAAGAATATAAAATAACCTAACAACGCATCATTTGTTAATACTTTAATTTAGTCTTCAGTTACGCTAATAGTAAGTGTTACATCGTCTTAGTGAAAGTATTCGAACCCATCTCGATAAAAACCCTTACTTATAATATAAACGTATAAATATGTGTCTTGAATCACCTCAATTTAATATAATAATTTCTACCGGTGTCGGAACTACCCTTCCCTTGTTAGGAATATATTAAAACTAAACTATGATATAAAATAATGATAGACATACATTAATATTTAGGTGTTGGAGTAGGAGCCGATCAAAGGGGAAGAGGTGAGTAGCGGTTTTTCGGAAGAACAAAGCGATTCACTGGAAAAAATATCTAAAAGAGGACTATATTTACAATATTAGCTATTGTAATGCGAATCCAATAAACGAAGTTATAGATAAAATAGTAAAATAGCTAATGAGATGTGGTTTCAGAAAGCGCACGTAGAACTGACTCGTTAAAATACTGTTAATTAAAAAACCCACAATTCAAATTTCAGTTTACCTTTTGATCATTGGTACTTACTCAGAGTCTAAAAATCGTAACAATAATTATTAACAATGATAATTTCTTCTTTGTATACAAGACCAACCTATCTTAAAACACGGTAATTATAAGAATTACACGTATTTCGCAATTCTTTGTCTGGTTTCAATTGTATCGTGAAAATCTTGAAATGTCTCATTACGGCCCGCGTCCTTGACAGGAAAGAGTTACGTTTATTGCTCATTTAAAAGCAGTTAGGGTAAAAACAAGGTTAATCGTGGTTACTTGCGGTTATTTGAATGAAATGAAACCCGAAATTGCCTTATTGTGTTTATTAAAACTGTCGTTTCTTATGACACAAATTTGTACTTGTTCGGTTGCTTTGTAACTGCGACTGCGTGAGGGAAGAATGAAGTAGGATGGGAATGCGTGAGAACGCAGAGACTGCGATGGACTAGACGCTTGACAGGAGACCGTACATTATAACCAAGAAAAGGACCCAGTAGAAGCAACCCAGAGGCAGACCAAGGAAGACGTGGATAGACTGCGTAATTCAGGCTTGGAGCAGGATGGGAAGGATTATGGACTGGAAGCGAATGGCGTGTGGCGAGGGATTGCAACCGGTGGAGAACATTTGTGGTGGAGGCCTAATCCCATCCTTGGTTGTAGCGTCGTCATGATGATGATCAGAAGGCTTAAGAATCGCAGCAGAATGGATAGGGATCGAATCCAGTGGAGGAAATTTGGGAATACTGCCAAATTCCACCCTAAGATGTAGATGATGATAATGAGAGATCATCGCAGGGAAATATATGGTTAGGGTATGTCTTTGTGAATGTTATAAATAAATTTAAGCAAAAATTCAAAATGCGTGCGTATACATACAGTCATTGTAAACAATGAGGTAGTATCCCAATTTTTGTTGTTGTTGATGATGATGAAAATGTTTTATATTTAAAGAGTGCATCACGACAGTAAATTTAGTAGGTCGATATCTCAAAAAATGACGAAGTTATCAGCTTTCAAAGTGAACTTGGGAAAAACGATCGCCACAACGTCACGACTCACAATAAAATACAATTCACAATTCGAATGGCAGTAACGGATACTGCCGCGCATATGGCGGATATGGCCGCGCCAGTCATTTTATAAACCGTGACGAAACACGCTCATTGGCCGGCTGGCGAGAATATCAATATTTTGACGGCTAAATATCTTCAGTATTATTCGGTATTTTCTAAAAATTCATAAAGTTCTGTCCTTAGCATGCTCTAATTAATGTGATTCATTTGTAAATAATATGAAATTCCGTTGTAGGGGACAACTTCGTTACTACATTCTATCACAAAATCTTAGATTATTTGAATGAATATAACAAAAGGATGATCAAATGTGTGTCCGGAGAATGAAGGATGCACGCAAGGGACGACCCAGGAAGACATGGCACTAACAAATTTATCGTGTACTTTAGTAGGGTCATAACAAGAGCTAATATAACAAAAGAGTATGCAGAAGACGATGCATGTGAATAAAGCAAAAAGCGTGTACCAACACAGTGTTATGTAGTCATCATCACTGCTCACCCCTGAGACGAAATGACACGAGTAAATAAAAAACCTTAACACAAATTCTGTAAAAACAAAAGTGGACATTTTCCGAATCTGGGTCAACTGGCAATTATGACAATACCTTTCATAATTTAGACTTTGGAGCATGTTAATTCTAGCGTCTTAAGGAAGAGTATGTAAATGACTACAGTACAAGATGTCATCACAATAATGATATTTCATACAAAAAGTGTTGTATCTTTTTTTAAGTGTACTTTCTTAATATCTCTCGACCTATGCCAACATTTTAATTCCGTAATCTCAAGAAGAAAAAAAAATCGACTCTCGATGTGAACAAATTGTCACTGCGATTACGATTCAAACTTTAACCTGTTGATAAGTCTTCCTTTCACTCAACAAAAGCAAACCAAATCGAAGATCTAGGGCTTATTTATGACAGTAAATTAACTTTTCACCAACACATCAAAATTTAGTAAGCAGAGCGTACAAGCTTCTAGGCTTCGTAATTTGAAATTAATTTCACAATTCGAAAACATTGAGGTTATTATGCAATACGCTGGTGTTAATTGTATTGGAGTCGTTTTCCATTATTTGGACCCCGCACGAAGTATTAGTGCATTGAAAGAGTTCACAATAAATTTTTTTTAAATTTAAATTTTATGTCTCTGTGGACGATATGGGCTATACCCTATATTTTGGGTATTCCAAAATTACCACTCTTTAGAGACACGTAGAGGTTTTGTAGTACAGAAAAAAAATGGCACAAAACATAAACCATTTTTAACCACTATTATGAAATGTGGTCAGTGTAGTCTTGGTTCCCAACAGAAAAATCTTACAATTATTCATGCAGTGTTCAACAACATAAAGCTGTAAATGCTGGAGTTTTCGGAATTTTTGTAGATTTTCGCGCATGATTGACAACATGCATCCCTTTTGTGTGGCCTCAATTCAAGTCAATCAATTTTTTTAATGAAGTTCCTTCTTCAAAAAGTGACACCACTGACGTCGGAATTAATAGACTTGGAGGCAAAGGTCACGTGATACTCATTTTGGCACTAGCTTAGTTCACTGCCTTTCACGTTTGTTTCGCGTGATTTTGCCTGCGGTAAGCAAATCACAAAACATTTGCAAAAAGGGTCAAATAAAATATTCGGTTTTTATAGACAAGCTGAACCTTTTTGTTTAGTTGGTGTTTTACTCAAATTGTCGACACGCGTAACACGCCTCCCTCATCTCTTATTTTGGATTCTTCCCCTTGCGTGTTAGGGCAGCTTAATCTATTGTTTGCTCTTTGGGACATGCTAACGTTTAATGATAAGTGTTTTTGACTGTTCTAAAATAAATGCTGTCCTTCTCAAACTCCGTTATCTTTGTGTCCGTTAGGAAATGACGCATAAATTAGGTTCAGTACCTAATTATAATTACCCACGGATGGCTTTTGCAATAGTTTCACATATTATTAGTTTGTTTGTTTGTTTGTTTTTGCTCGTGCGTTCGAGGCAGAAGTATTTTCGTGAGAATCGAATCAAATTCTTTTCTGAAATGGTCCATTGTCATTTTTCCTTGAACCTTTTTTGCCAAAGCTTTTCTTTGCGTAGGTATTGCAGTGAATTTTATAATTGCCATTGTGAAATTACATTTAGGACCTGCGTAAACATTTGAATCGGATGTTATGTCTATGATGATATGATGTTGTGAATTCTTGCTTGTCGTTTGGGTGCCATAATTGATTTGACAGCGAAAGTAATACCCTGAGACGACTATATCTAAATTAAAAAAAACATTCATTCGAAAATTGTATAAAAGTTCTTAAGTAGGTACCTATGTGTGTTTTCCATTTTGAAAATATTCTACCCAAAAAAACCTTCTTCTTTGAATATGTAATCTGTGGCTAACCAGAGTGGTTAACCTCAATACAACATGGTGGGTTTAAATGTTTTTCGTATTATTTTTAAAACGTTATAGCAACAGTTTTACATATTTGAATTCATTCAAACTGCTCTCTAATCCTTTCCGGCACTAATAAGATCGAACTCTGCTATTTTCAGCGAAACCGATCTAGTAATTTTTGAGAAAATCGAGGACAAACAAGCAAACATTCATTAATGTATATATGGAGATTGGTGCATACGAGTATAACAGACATGACGTCCAAAACATAAACGCCATAAATGCTTAAAAAATATGTAAAATTAATAAGTGGCAATCATATAATTTAAGTAAAGTTGGAGGGAGTGGTATTATAATAACTAGCGACTTGAGACAATACGCTGTTTGTTGAAACTTTCTTAACTCAGGAATGTAACATCTAAAATAGGGTTGTATTTTGAAGTACGCATTATAATCTGTTCGTTTTACTAGTAGATTTACAAATACCATTAAAAGCAAATGGTTAGAGAAATGCAGGAACAAAAAAAAATCTAAATATTTACTACTAACTACACAAAGGAAATAATAATATTATTTAACTTCCTTATTGTGCAAAGTTCTGCCGGCTGGCAAAGTGACCGATAGGGTCATCTCAGTGACACTCGTCAAACATTCCTTCGTTAGCGCTGAGCACAAACTTCAACGTGGATCATCCTAGGTTAATTAATTTTTAATCATTGAAGAAGACAATATTAACACATCCCAAATGAACCACGAAACCGAAAAAACAACAGAAATTAAAAAGATTTCAGTCGCATCTGGGACTCGAACCCAGGACCTCTACCTATCCGGGGTAACCGCTTAACCAACTTAGCTAATGAGACCAGTTCAATTTACGCCAGATATCGGTGTAAATGGCGTAAATTGAACTGATCTCATTAGCTAAGTTAAGTCCTGGGTTCCAGTCCCAGATGCGACTGAAATCTTTTTAATTTCTGTTGTTTTTTTCGGTTTCGTGGTTCATTTGGGATGTGTTAATATTATCTTCTTCAATGATTAAATATTACAATGAAGTTTACAAACTTCAATTAGTTATAAAAAATAAATTTATTAGTTAATTTTACCGTTAGGGGATTATTTTGTTGTTTTTTGTTTTCGCATGAGGAATATGCTTGGGATCGTGAGCCTATATGAGCTGAATCCATTCAGCACATCACCTGTAGGAATATCGCGTTGCTCTTTGACAGTAGTATTCCATCGTGTGGATTTTAGAGGAATTTTAACGGTGTGCTGTTTTTAATGTGTTTATATTATAATGCAAGTTAGTCTTATCTTCTCATATTTTTAATGGGAGTTCACTGTCGCTTTTTAGAGAAAACCGCCACTGTACATACATAATTTATTATTTTCCCCTGTATTGACGACAAAAAGATTAGCCATTTTGCATTTTACATTGAGCCAAACAGTGTATTTAGGATTGTGTGTTTTGGTGTCTATATACTTCTGACAGTATTGATCTTGCCAAAAGTCACCGATAAACGCTGGTTCTCGGTCCATTTGATCTTTTGAACAAGCTGTAAACAAGCTGACAAACATATCGTCATAATTTTATGAATAGCCGAAAAAATGTGCCTAGAAACTATTCAAACGTCAAAAATTTAAAATGGCGTTGGTCATCAAATGTAAGAAGAGTTAGAAGCACCTAAAAAATTACAATCTTTTGGTACCCACTAAAAATCACATAATATTAATTACAAGTTATGTATTCTTTTTTAATGGACTTACTTAACCTAACCGCTTTATCATCAAGGCGCACAGTGAGCACCATTTTCATCTTTGTATTTATTATGCTATGTTTCTATAAAACACCCAATTGGGCGTAGTGATGGTTTGCTGTATTATAAACACGCATTACAACTGTTTTACAACATCATAATAATTATACCCATTGAGCTGTAACTAGCTACTTACATAGTATCTACCTTCTTACATATTTTATACCTATGTTATTATATTACGTACTAAGCCACATGTTATACTCTTTTGTACAACCTGCAGTTATAATGTAACTGCAGGTAAAACTTTTATTCATTACGCTGTGACTACATACTTATATTGTACCTACTTACTTCTTTTACACTCTAGTTATTATTGTATGTACTATATTATTATAATCCTTTGTATAACTACGTGATAAATGTATCAACGTGTTGGCGTGAACTGGTGAGTATCTATTTTCTACTACCATCAAGAGTAGGCAGTGTAGACATGGCCCCCCATTAATGGTAACGTGGTTCAGGCCGGTGTTGGACCGCGTGACTGTCGGGTGAAAGCTTTTGCATATCCGTTTATCTTTGAGGAATTATTGTGCTCTATGGTGCATTTTGTGTGTTGGATTGAAATTAGAATTTGTAGTCGGTGAACCTTATCTAAATACATGGCGTTTGGTAGATGAAACGATAAACAAAAACATGTATAAAGCACAAAAGATTTTGCTAATCCGTGTGTAATGATGTGTGTATCTTTTTTTTAACAGTCAACCCAAGAAAAAATAAATAAAAATTGGTTAAAATGATTAATGTAATTCTTACGGGTTACCAACAGCCCGGTGTCGTGAAATTCGCTAAGCATTTTTATTTATTATTATTTATAATCAGTTATTTATTTTACTTATTAATTTTCGACTGATAAGGCTATTGATATTCCGAAAAGTGTGGCAACACACCAGTGGCGTGCAATCCATAAAGGAATTTTTTTCAAGGATTTAGTAAGGAACTGGTATGCTCATTTATTCATTTTGCCATAACAATTAGCGGAAGATGATAACGAAATGGAGATATATTTAAATATTCAATGTACAATTCGTACCTAAATTTGAAAAACTACGCTCAGCCTAGCTTTGGTCGTGGAACAATCCGCGCCGCTGCAAGACACCTGTTGAGTATTTACAGTAATATTATCTTTTAATTATTAGTATAATTCTTGCAATGTTATTCTTTCTTTCAATCATTTTAATTTATGTGGCTGCACTCTTATAGTAGATAAGTTCTTAACTGAGAAATAGATAATTTTTCAATTGCAAGTCATTGTACCTTTGGTTTAAAATTTCAAAGTTATAAATAACATCAACTTAATAATTCATTCGTCTTTTCTCGGTCAGAATTTTTCGGTAAACAGCCTCTACTTACTGTAGAGAGATTCAAGCCTCGTTAAAACATTAATCTAATCATTAAAAATATGTGATAATGTTAACAACGATAGTGTTTTCATTTAACGAGTTAACAAGCACCTTTCCGCGACATGGTTTTTGCGATAACAATTAATTTATCCACAAAGACCAAGATTTACAATCTTGAGCCAGAAAACTTCCTAGGAGGACACCATTTAAAAAAAAAAAACTTTTTTTTTTCACGATTAAAAATAAAAAATAAACTTCCATTTTGTCACAAATAATTGCCGAAGTAGGCTTGTAAATCGTGAAAAAATCATCAAAATTAAAAACGAATCTTGTTCGTTCCTTAGCAGGTTTCAATCAAAATTAAATGGTTGACGCGTCATCTACCGAACACCTTGTATGGACATTTGCATCTTTCCGATACGATAGACCGATGCACGATTCCCCATTAGACGGAAATATGAGAATATCATTCGAAATCACGGAGCACGGTCATCTATAACCACTGAACAGATAATATCTAGAAGTGCGATCTTTACTCGTGTTTTCCGTTTTGAAAATTTTCACCCAAAAAAAACTTCTTCTTTTGAATATGCAATCTGTGGCTAACCAGAGTGTTATATCTATGGGTAAACCTGAATAAAACGTGGTGGGTTCAATGCTTTTCATACTAATTTTAAAACGTTATAGCAACAGTTTTACACATTGAATTTCATTCAAACTACTCTCTAAACCTTCCCGGAACTAATAAGAAAAAACGCTGCTATTTTCAGCGAAACTATCCAGTAACTTTGGAGAAAATCGGAGACAAACAAACTCACATTGATTTTTATATATATATATATATGTATACGCTGATGTGTTGCCCATCTCACTACGCGTGAAACGCTTGTGTTGAGGTGGCAATTTACAGGAGTGGTTGTTCAGCCGGGTTATTTAGATAACAAATAAATTAAATAGATTACAATTTAAACTTTTTTTTTCAAAGGATATTAATTTAAATGGAAAAAAGAGTTTTAAAAAGAAATTTTAACGCTGAACGGTTTATTGGATCAATTATTTTACTTTTATTTTATTTTCTATATTATACTTATAGTTTTTCTTCATAACTGTTATTATATGGTATATATGGTACATGTATTTTAATTGCTGTTATCTAAAAAGTGTCGTACATTATTGCATATGTATTATGTAAGAATATAAAATAATTCCAAATGTAACCATTACCCCCAAGTAGTATGTACGAGTATATTACATTCCTGTTATTTTTTTGATAAAATATAAAATAAGGGAACGGGGAAGGGAAGGAGATGGGGAGGTGGAAGGCTGGACAGTATCTAGATATTCAGATCACGAATAGAATATTTATAATAAATCTGCGGCACGCTCCAGAGTGGTAGAAATGGCTGTAGCCGTGTTCGGTGTCTAGATCTGAATAGCCAGGTACTTCCCCACCGTTAATATCTAATATTGGGGATGCCAAAGACTGGCTCCAAAAGGTTGAGAGCAGCTGGGACTCTGTGGTATCACATCAAAAAAAGTTTGCGAATCTGAAAGGTCGATATTTAAAATATCTGCAACTCAATTTTTTTATCAATTTCACTACTAAAGAAACTTGACGTCACTTCGATCACACGGACACGCTCGCAACTCACTTCTATCTATTAATCTCTTCAGTGTCTGTAACAATCTTCCATTTCTAATACATCTCTCCTGCATTATCTTTCTCCGAAGAACATTATCATCATCGTTACACACTGTAATCATCGAATTGAGATGTGTTGGATGAGTGCGGAGTGATGTGACCCGGGGTTAAACTCTTGCTTTCTGATCGCGGGTCAACGGCTTGATTCGCAAGATCAAATAATAATACATACGCGATTAAAAAAACACGTGTGAAAAATTTATATCGTAACCGTAATAATTAAATCGCGGCCATTTAAAAAAAATGTGATTACAAAGATAAATTGATTTATTTCCTACTAGCTGAAGTAGTTATGAATGTTTTGGAGTAATGTTTTGAGGTTGTCATGTGTTACCCCATACCCCTAATAATATTCCTACCCTTTCCCCTACCTCTACCCCTATCCCTTCCCCTACCCGTACCCCTATCCCTAGGCAGTAGTTTTCCTCTTAAATAACCATCACGCCGTTTCCCCGCAGGGATAGGCAGAGGGGATGGAGCGCCAAACAACATACACATCTTGATTCATTCACATTCATACATCGTCTCATACATTCTCTTCTATTATTCTGACTTCTGACATGGCTCGACTAAAGTATTTGACTCACATTCGCGTTATACATTCTTCTTACACTTCTTTCTCCTTTCATTCGCTCTACATGCCCAAGTCATATAAGCGTCCCTTTCTTAATCTTACTCATTACGCTTACGTTTTCCTCCTACTGTACCAAATTCTGTTTTAAAGAGTGGGAAAGGGGGGTGGGGGTGGTTTTTCTACAGCCCATGTAGACAGTGACCTTCCTCTTGTTTTGAAGTCAAGTGCGCTAAAATTTCATCAAGCTCGGAATAAAACTGTAGATTTGTATACAAAAACAAACAAACACCCCCGCCCAGAACATTCTTCCTTTTGTAATAGAAGCAGAAGGTTATTTTGTGTTATTTATGTCACCTTGCCAACTGCGCTATGATTATAAATCAAGTGAAATAAAAAAATAAGATATTAAAAACATGCAAATTTATAGAAAATATTTAGTTTTGGGCAGCGTGATGATAAAGCGTCGTTATTCTGATTCAACCTCGTATTTAAAAAAAAAATTCTCACGAGATGAAAGAAACTGTTTATTTCCCTTATAGATGGCGTCGAGACAAATTATGTCTACATTTTATTGGTGAAAATTGCTTTGACTTGTCAAATATTTATTAATTGATAAACTAAAGTTCTTAAAAACTTAAGACAAGATTTTTGTGCATAGCGCAAAGGGTAACAATTATTTTTATAAACAATAATTATTAGCCTGAAATACTCATCCAAATTGAAAAAAACCTTTCCGAGCAAAGATAAATGTCGCCTTAAGTCTTAAATCTTAAGTCTTAAGGTAAGTTTTTTTTGTAAATACGAGGTTAAATCAGAACAGTGATGAAATGGGTTAAGTGTAAAGACACAAAATTTCGAGAATTTTTACGTGAAATTCGGGTATTTTAAAACATGTATTGCACGTTTCATGTATTTGTTAATGGATTTGACAAGCTTGAATTGCCATAAATTAAAAAAGGAACGAGGATGTCTTCATGTCGGAAACGCTGAGTACTGTCATTCTATTTCGACTTTTAAAAAAACATGAAGAATTTGCACGGCTTTTGTTGCAAATGCCAAAAAAGGAACATAACACCACGTTTGTTGCAAAATGCCAAAATGGGAACATATCGTGACATTTGTAGCAAAATGTCTAAAACGGAACATAACACAACTGTTGTTGCAAAATGCCAAAAGGGGAACATAACACCACTTTTGTTGCTAAACACCAAAAAGGGAACATAACACCACTTCTGTTGCAAAATACCAAAAAGGGGAACATAACACCACGTTTGTTGCAAAATACCAAAATTTAAACATATCACCACATTTGTTGGAAAATGTCTAAAAGAGAACATAACACCACATTTGTTGCAAAATGCCAAAAGGGGAACATAACACCACTTATTTTGCTAAATACCACCTTTTTGATTGAAATCTTCTAAAAATAACGCTAATAACTTCTCAAAATAACACCAATTTTGCCCAAAAATAACGCTAACCTTTCAGGACACTAATTTTATCTTACCAACAAGTTATTATATATATATATTTTTTAAATTAAATGTTTTTATTGACATGATTTGAAAACGTTATTAAATGTTGAAAGAATATGAGTAAGTTAGGGTCATCGAACCCTGTATTGAATTCGAAAAGCACGCATGAATTTAAAAGTTAATCCAATAAAGGTCGTGTCAAATTGTTTGTGTTTGATCATTTACTTTAAATATACCCACATTTATTATTGTGAACATCATGTTTTATTAAATTAGTATAAAATAACCATAAGGGATCTAAACATACTGTTTTTTAAGCAAATCATATACTAAAATTTAATAGTTTTTCCCTTTAAAATATTTAACGGTTAAAAAAATTCTGAATTCTTGAGAACAATTAATAAACATCAACACAGATATAACCACTCTACAAGAACAAATAAATGAAATAAGATTTCCCTTTCGAAAGAAAACAAAATTGCAAAACTCATTACTATATAGAGCCATGAAGATCTTCCAAGAAATACCCAAAAATATAAAAAAAGTGGAAAATGTTTTCAAATTTAAGAAGGAAGTGACGAAACACGTAAAGTGCAATTTTTTGTCGTAATTTTTAAGGTTTGATTTGAAATTCTTAATTGTGTGTACATATTATGTTCATATTTGAATACATGTAACCAATGTACATGTCTTCTATTTTAAATTAAATAAAAAAAATAGTTTATAAATATAGGTAAATAAAACTCAAGAAAATAATGCTTCGGGAAAACGAAACAGCTGTCTTATTAAAGAAAAACGTGATGTCACAAAATTATTGCAAACGAATTTTCATTATTTAATTTTTCTCATTTTTCACCACTATTTTAAAAAATAATTATATTCATATTTAAAAAAAGGTTTCTTCATCAGGATACTTATTTATGAATGTATTTTTAATTAATTATTTTAATCACGCTTTATTAGTACCTAAACAGTTTATGAGAACTCATAAAAAACGTGTTTTTAATAAATATTTACTGAAATAACTCACCGAAATTTCTTTGATCTTTTCACTTAACACCCGTCACTTGTCTTTTCACCCGAAACACAATGATAAAAATATTTAAAATCGAATTAAAAAAAAAACACTTAAAAATCAATTTTTTTATTTCACGTTTGTCTATGGTGGACTGTTGTCTATGTCCAAACACTTTGGGAGATCAGAGAGTAATGATGCATCTCCGCGGGTCCATTCTCTCTTATACCGGAGGATGTTAGGGGGAGGTCCCCTTCTCTGTGCAGATGGATTGTTGGTACAGAGGCTGCGGAGGATGATTTGTGATGGATTCATCCCGAGATGTTATTAATTATTGTTGTTACAAGTTGATTGTTAACAGAAATGATAGGATTTGGCATATTTTGAGAGGGGTTTGTTGTTTATTTTTCCAAAAAAAAAAAATAGCTAATGCATAGCTTGACACTTAATTGCAGATATTTATTATTTTGTAGCTACAAAATGTCATTATTATGGTAACACCAAGTTACTCACTTTGTGAAATGTTTTCACGTATTCGCATTTGACACTTTGTTAAAAAGTCGTAAATATATTTTTTAAATATTTTAATTTTCTTTGTGAATTAAATTTTTATATTTTTTTAAAATATAAAATTGCCTTCCCGTGTAATATTATCCTCCTTGCAAACCGTTAAATATTGAAAAAGGTGTATACATAAAAATTGTCTTAAAATTATGATGCGAAAGTAGATTTTTCGGAAAGTATGTACCACAAATTTCTGAACACCGTTTGGTTAAAGTAAAAAAATATGTATTTGGACCATTGTGCTTTTTTAAAAATTACAATCATTAAGCCTGTGAGCCATCTTGGTGATTTCATTATTAAAAAAATACGATCACAGCGCCCTCATTTTTTGTCTCATATTAAATGTTAGACTAGACGTTGATTTGATTTTTTTTTAAATCACATAATGGTTCTGATTCGGGGGAATTCGTGCTTTCATTTATCTGAAACCTGTGGGAGTATGGGATTCCCATTTGGGGTATGTTGTGAGTAGGGATTGCAATTACGCAAAGTGGGATCCCGCAATATTTTAGCGCATGCGGGTCCCACACTTATTACTGCGGTATCCGCGGGATTTGAGGGATTTACTTAGAAAAAAGCAATTTTACGCTCTGTGACAAGAGTTTATGATACGGAGGAAAAATAAATCCTATAAATCGACCGCATAATTTTGGTATATATATCTATATATAATATCTAGGTGATGTGTACCCGGCCTTGCTCGGGTACAATAATTGATTTAACGGCGAAAGTAACTGTCTCCAAATAAAGAAACATTCATATGAATATTTTATTTCATTCCAAACGTTTATTTTTCAACATATATCTAAATCGTAAAGTTCTTACGTAGGTACCTGCTTGTGTTTTCCATTTTGAAAATATTCTACCCAAATAAACCATCTTCTTTTGAATATGTAATCTATGGCTAACCAGAGTGGCATATATATGGGTTAACCTCGATGCAGCATGGCGGGTTCAATGTTTTTCATACTAATTTTAAAACGTTATAGCAATATAGTTTTATATATTGGATTTTATTCAAACTACTCTCTAAACCTTCCCGGCACTGATAAGAACATACTGTTCTATTTTCAGCGAAACTAGTCGAGTAATTTTCTAGAAAATAGAGGACAGACAGACAGAAAAACATTTCTTTTTATATATAGAGATATTTAATACAACCGTTTTGTAGAATTTAATAAATAAAAGCCCACTAGGGCGTAAATAAATAAATAAATACAAATTGAATCTGGAAATGAAGAATCTTAATCAGATGACGATTTGCAACAATTTACTAATCTGTTGTTGATAGAAGAATTAGTAATTATAATGCAGAAAAAGAAAAAAAAACTGTAAAAAAAAAATAAAGAGGGTGCTTTTACGACTCGTTCTGTGTTCAACAGCTCTGCTGTGGAATGATTTGCCGGTCTCTGTGTTTCCTCACTCCTACAACATGGGTCCTTTCTCTCCTCTAAAAGACCCTCCACACAGCATCCCCAAAGATGACATTAACGGTTTATTGTCAAATATATAATTAACTGTATATTCAAAATCCAATACCGCGCGGATCCCGCGGGCAATCCCTATTTACGAGGCTGAAGACATTGGAGAAGAGAAAGAGATGATTAAGAGGAAGGTTGGGAAATACACCTATTCGGAATGTATTCAGATCTTGTCACTAAAGTGATTGTAATTTCGAACATTTTTTTATTCTGAACGGTGTGTTGGGTTATGCAAAAAAACTTTGATCAATTTCACCAGAAGTAAAAAAAAAAAAAAAACTTACTTCGGGCACACGGACACGCCCACCGAACACTTCTATCGGTTCATCTCTTCAGTGAACCACCCCGGATAATAAACTTTCACAAGTTGACTTCGAACTATTTCACTGCATCCTTAATAAACCCGAAGTGACATGAATCCACACTTCAGTGCTTGTTGATTCACGTTAAAAAAAAACCTTTGCATCAAATAAATCATAATATTATTATCTTTACCATTGACATAGAATACCCGAGCGTCACCTTCAAAAACAAAAAAAAACTCTAAAGGTCTATTCACATCTACCAGCACCGCGCAGTGCAGAACAGTACAGTACAGACACAGCACAGACACGAGTACGGCTTTCAACTGAACTGTCAACTGAGCGTTAGCGTCCGCCGCAACATGTTTGAGGATTTTATAATTCTGTATTTGTTATTATTTTATGACCTAAATTCCCTGACCAATTTATCAATTTTCTCGGTTTTAGCGATACCTGCGTCTAATGACGCCAACTGACGAAAATACTCACTGCGCAGACGCAGGCGTTACCAGCAGCTACCAGCACCATCAAAATATTCTAGCCGACAACCCTGCGTTCGATTCACATCTACCAGGATCGCGCAGTGCAGACTACACGTGAAGTGGTAGGCATGGCAAAATTAGTCGCTTATATTATCTATGAACACATTCACGCGCTGCGTAATGTAAATATTCCTTTCTGTACCGTACCTGCCAATGTACGTGTCAGCACCGTACAGAGCAGAACAATACAGTGCAGACACGGCAACATTAGTTGCTTACATCATTAATGGACACATTCATATACAGCGTACGTAAGCGTAATGCCAGCACCGGCCAAGATAGTCGGCTAAAATATGTTGACGGTCCTGGTGGCTGCTGGTGACGTCTGCGCCTGCGCAATTAGTATGAACATATAGCGTTAGCACCACCATCGTGGCATCGCCGTCACTTGACGTCACTAGATGCAGACATTGCTAAAACCAAGAAGATGGCCAACGAAAAATTGCTTGAATTAGTCTATTGGTATCGTGAAACAAAAGTCTGGCCATTCGGGCCTTAAATTTCAATTTCAGAAATTCGATCTCTCAATACAAATCCAAAATTAATTTTAATGGAATATATGATGTCAGGCAGTGCAAGAGTGACAAAGAGCTGTATTTTCAATTAATCTCTCGGGGCTAGAACCAGAAAGTACTTAATAGAAATTATTTCGATTTCTGGGTGATGTACAAAATATTTAGAGGTTTCCGTTTTGTTTTAAAAATACGAAAGGGTATCGCGAGGTTGTATTCAACGATGATAAAAATCGACGCCATTTACTATTTTGATTAAATATGACATCTGAAGACTTAACATTACCATAAGTTGATAGGTAGTTATTTATTATTTTTGTTTGTAACTACTGGTTCCGAACAGATAGGACGTTTTTTTTTTCATTAAAATTATTTTTCTTTGTAGGGTCTTCTGAAAGAAAGGGAGGAGAGGAAAGAAAAGGTGTGAGGAAGGGATGGGAATTTGAGGGTCATTGTGTCCAGGAGTGACGAACGTATTAATCCATCCCTCCCAATGCGATGGATCGAGAGGATTTGGCTAGAGACGTCAAGGGGTCTCATTCAACAGACCTGCACGCAGACGATTGGCAGACGAATCCGACAAACCTCACCCCATAAACTGGGGCACCCCTGCTAATTCAGCAAACGTAGCGAACCACTGAACTGTTTGTACTGTATTCTTATTAAAATATTTAAAAAAATTACACTGGCGACGCTATCAACTGGAATGTTAACTATGCCAAGCTGTAGATACCCTACGCTAAAATGTTTGACTGTGTCACTGGTCTACGAGTATATCTTTACTGCATCTAGCAAATTCCATATCAATGCATGTAACATTGTATGACAGACGTGTCTACGGTAATTTTTTTGAAGGGAAAAATCTTCTTAACAAAAAAGTGTTTAAAATTAACATAATATTGTGTTACGTTCTTCAAATCATTATCTTTAAAAAATACATTTGCAATTCTTATTTGAAATAATCGAAAGTGACATTGGAAACGGAAGTGTGTTCAAGGCATTCTTTATTTGAAATAACAGTAATACCTGCATAACAAAGATGGCGATTTGGTGTGAAAAGATTTTTTTTTATATCGGGATTTGTTCGGTAATTAATTACTTTTGATGAGAATAATTATTATACTAGGTGCTGTTTTATTGCAATTTGCGCAGTTGAAGAAAAATGTCTAGTTTTGGTAATTTATTCACGTACTTTTTAAATGCAGACAAATATATACTTTTTATAATAATTCGATGATTTGTGAAAAATCACCTCAAGGGCGCTGTACAAATATTACTTCCTATTCTTTATCTAATTATGTACAAACAGATACAGACAAACATACTTACCTGGCAGGTCGCTTCAGATGAACACAGTTTTATTAGAAAATTTAAGTATAGAGATGATATTTTTACAGTTGCTATTTTATTCTCCTTTTCTATTGATGTTAAATTTATTAGAAGATTGGTGGCACAAGAAGAGTTGGTATTTATTTGAAATATTAATAATTTTTAGGACTGCAAAACATTTATAAAATGACTTTAAAAAGCTTAAGAAGTTTTTAATTGATATTAACACTTTTTATTTATTTTTTTACACTTTTGGACGCATTTGTAAACCGATTCGTGAATTTTTTTTAACTTTTTCTATAAGTGATTTTAGGTAAGCACTAACCGGCTAGTCTAGCTATGAAATTTACGTGTGAATTTCTTCAATCTATGAATTTGTATGTCTGAAAAATGAATTTTAAGTTTAGTTAAGTCATGCGACAGTTCATTCCAAGCTTTAGGTCCTGATACTCCGAAGGCATCATCATAGATGCCCTATATGAACTGTTACATATTTTGTTCATTTCAGTAACGACACAGGTGAAAAACACATCACAATAGGTACATAGATAAAATAGATAGCCTTCATGAAATACAACAACTAAATATTTAATTTGTCTCACGAACAAATTCAGCAATAACATAGTGTAAGTACCATTCCAAATAATTAGCAATAGAGGATTGACACATATCTTAATAATTGTTGAGGATGTATGCAGTAATTGTCTGTTTGTATTTGTATTCCGAGCAGTTGAACATATCTACCATGTCTGAAAAAGTATTACCTTCTGTGTGAAGTCTAGGTACAAGTGAATTTTTGAATGACTCGGTCCTGAAATTATTGTTACAATTGAATAAAATTTTAGATCGAGTAGTTCTAGTTGGAATATTAAATTTAATTAAGCTGACTATATCAGGACCGTCTATAAAACCATTAAGAATATTAAAAATAAAAGTTAGGTCAGAAACAAGTCTTCTATCTGAGAGTAAAAATAATTTTAATTTTTTCATTAAGTAGTTGATATAATTTATTGAGGGCGCTGCGATATTTAAAGGTTTTCAATGGCAACGCAAAGATGGCTCATAGGTCACTCCAAGTGGTTCGCTACGGCAGGTGACTTAGCAGGGGTGCCCGGTCATGGGGTTAGGTTTGTCCAGATCTTGGTGGCGGATGTATCTGCCCATCAGCTACGCGTTGGGCCGAATCTGGAGTGGCCGGTCAAGAGAAACCACTTGACCTCTCTAGCCTTGCGCTGCAGTGGGACAGATGAATTAAAACGTCTGTCATTCATGGACACACTGACCTTCAGATTCCTCCTCTCCCCTTTTTGAACCTTTTTCCTTCCAAGAACTTCAAATCTTTCCTTTCCTTAAAAAGAGGGAGCGATGATAGCCATAGGGGCATTGGGGGTCGGTGAAGGGCTCCATGGGGGCGGTGAAGGCTGAAAAATTCGACAATAATATTTTCAATAAATTTTCTTTACGAATTCAAATTTATCGTAGGTACATCGTTGAAATAATCATTCAATAAAATAAACTGTTGAATTATTCTATTGATTTATAGATGGAATTACAGTTTTTTGGTCATTTTCTTTACGGTGTTAAAACACCTAAGCAGGTTTCTCGGGACCTGTTGTCTGGTGAACAATAATGTACTACATAATATAATATGTTAAATATGCGTATAAATATTTATCAAAAACAATAATCTACCACAATGGAAAACAGAGGTGATGAAAAGATCGTGTCGGGGTATAGAGTCCACCGCGGAAATGAGAGATATTATGTTTCAGTCACAGTGTATATATTTAGATTTCATCACGCTGACGAAAAATATAGTCCAAATGTGGGTGGTGAGACAAATAATAATAATAAATAATCATTGAAGAAAATAATATTAACATAACCTAAATGAAAGATGAAACCGGACAAAAGGACAGAAACTAGAATATTTCAGTCGCATCTGGGACCTATTCACAAATCTTGAATTTGATATATGATATCGATGAAGATGACACAAATTGAACTTGTCTCATTAGCTAAGTCGGTTGAGCGTTGCCCCGGATAGGCAGAAGACCTGGGTTCGAGTCCCAGATGCTACTGAAATATTTTTAGTTTCTGTCCTTTTGTCCGGTTTCATCTTTCATTTAGGTTATGTTAATATTATTTTCTTCAATGATTAAATATTACGATGAGGTTTTTAAATCTCAATAAAAAAAATTAATAATAAAAAAAAATTAAATAATAATAATAATAAATGTTTATTTCGGTTTGTTGGAGGTTAGTGCAGTCCCACACATCCCATATAAACCTTACATAGGTTTATAAAAATAAAATAAAAAGTTGTATGTGAATGAAACATGACACAAAAAAAAACATAAAAAAATAATTACATGAAAATAAAATCTTGAAGGGGCTGCGCCATTTCAATTGTGAGGGGCCAATATATTTCTTCAGAATGCGTCGATGCTGGAAGCTGGACTGAGGTGGGCTTTCATGATGAGGATATTCCCGGGGCTGTTTATTCTTTCCCTCATTCCAGTCAACCTGGATCTTATAAGTGCTGCAAAATCGGAAACTCGCCCCTTCGTGAACATACTGGAAGCGCTGCAGTATCTGGGGAAGCCAAACATTATGCGGAAGGCGTTATTTATTTATTTATTTGTATGAAACAAACAGCTTTTAATACAAATTTATGTAAAAGGAAGTTTAACAAATGGTAAGCCAACATAGTTTCTTTTTCTACCAGTGGTTAAGTACAGATGTTTTATTATAAAAAACAAAATAAGAGGGAAGGGGGGAGAGGAAGAGGAAGATAGGATCGGGACATTTTATACTCGTGCATCAATTTGTGGTCGTACGTATTACTTCGGTTCGATATTTTTAAAGGGTATTGTGAAGAATGTCGATATTGTGAAATTGTGGGTTATATTGTGCACAATTACTGGATATTGCAGAATTTATCCTGACATTGGTACTGCATGCGGGCAAATAAAAAAAATTGTTATTGTATTGGACACTAAGTGTTTCCTTAATGCTCTTTTTATATTTTGCCCAAAGTTCGCACGTATACAACGTTGCGCAGAAAGCAAGGAAGAGAGTTCTTTTCACAGTGGTACTACAAAGGCGAAATATTCTACTGAGCATGTTCGATTTTACGCTGAGGGCTCATTTTTGCCTATCAATATCATCATCATCCATCAGAGTACTGGTGATTATGTGTCCTAGGTATTTGGTTCCTTTAGTCACCTTCAGGATCACACCGTTCAGGGTAGCTGCAGGAATACTATTCAGGCCGGACCATATCTTAAAATAATAACAATAAGAGTTAATTTCTATAGCGCGCAGTTTTGTGAAGGTTCACCTCAAGTACGCTTTACACTAACTAACCTAACCTAATATAATATATGCGAATTAAAACTATGACGTAAAATACTCATGAGCAGCAGACTCACTTACATGCACAATTTAGAATAAACTAGGGGTATAAATAATCAAATGTAAAGTACAAATATCAAATACAGCAAGAAAATCTTCACAAAATAACCTAACCTAAAATAATTAGAAAATAACATATATTACATGCAAGCAAATTAAAAACACATTTTAAAATATTCACGAGTAGTAGACTCACTTAGATGGACATTTTAGATATTATAATATAACAATTTAGAAGTTAATAAATGGATTATTTCTATAGCGCCGTTTTCGTGAGAAAATCACCTTAAGGGTGTAAATAATCAAATATAAAGTAAGTGCAAATAACAACAGAGTAAGAGAATATTATATGGCATTACATACATGGTTTTTCACTGGATACTAATGATGACCAACAGATCCGTTTTATCGAGATTATAGAACATGTTTTTTTTCTTCAACAAACTCTTTGCAGATCTTCAAGAGAATGCGTAGCCCCCTTATAGACGGTGCCATCAGTACCATGTCGTCTGCATAACTGATGCTTTTCAGACACTGTCCTCATTGTTTATCCTTAATAAATCCATGTTCAAATAAAAAGAAAACAATAATAAAAATAATTTGTAATGTAAATTTGTTATTCAATGTTATATAATATTTTTTGATTAATTACTTACCTACATTAATCAATTTTTGTTTATGTTTATAATTTGTCTATTCTTACCTTTGACATTATTATTTTTTAGTATTCTATATACAACGGCATCCACGGTCGATGGATAAGGCTCTCGAGTACGAATCCGAAGGTCGCGGGTTCAAATCCCGACGTGCGCAAATAAATTGTATTTAATTAATTTGTGCTGTTTCACAATTAATTAATTTAAAAATAATATATAGTATATTTGAGCACGTTCCAGAGTGGAAGACACTTTCAGGATCGCCCTGGTGAAAGACCACCATTCAAAATTGAAACGTTGCTTGAAATGGTTTTTAGTCGTGTTTGGTGACATAGACAGATATTTCCCCACCTTCCTCTTCCACTTCTCCTTACCCTCCCCAATACCTTCAGCCTCATAACATTCCCCAATTGGGGATGCCATAGTCTTACTGTCTCCAGACGGTTGGGAGCAGTTGGGACTCTTGGGCGGTATTCATATTTAAAAAAAAAATTAAGACTTGGGCGTGTCATTTGACTAGTCACTTAATTTCAATAAAAATATTGATACTATTGATAAGTGCATCACAAATATTTGCATTAAGGCGATGCAATGGGAAGTAATGCAAAATCGGGTGTTTTCGGTTTGAGAATTTGTTGGTCTAGAAATATCATAGATAATTAAATTAAATACTGCAAGTAGATCACACCTTGACCTTTCATTTAACCGTCAATTTTTTGGTATGTCTTTTTATAAGCTTAGAAAAAAATAAAGTATGAGACATTAAAATAATGTTTAAAGCGCAAAATCTCCTACTCATGAACTCTTTTTCCCATATTTTCGTATTGTTCATTGTGATAAATTAAGTTTTTTAGAATATGACCGTAAAACATTTTAATAATTATGTCTGAGCTTTACAGAATAGAATAAAATACGCATTTTGGTGATGTTTTTTTTTGCCGAAATCGAAGCATGCGGCCGATGTACAACGGGATTTTCAACCTTGTCGCCACCTACATAAGGAGAGCGTGATTTCGTTAAAATTTTAGACGGTGGATGGCCTTAATATCAAACTGATAATGTGATGATGCCCTTTATTAAGTACCAAAACAGTGTATCATTAGTACAGGGTTAGTTTATACACCTACTTCATAATATGTTTTCGATCTTTCACTTGTTTGTCATTTGCTTTAGTATCATTTTTGCCAGATAATAATTGTTGTTTATTGTACTTATTAATTATTACCGATGTGTAAACATTAATGTATGTAAGGTTTGGGTATATTGCCTGTTTTATGTGTATATTAATAAATTTGAATTAATTTATTGAAAATAAAACAATTTCAAATAATTAATCACAACGTCTTCAACGTAATCTTTCGTAATTAAAATCGTATTAAGTTTTGAATATAATAATAATTATTACCCTATGAATGGTACACAAGTAAGTACAAGAAAACTTTCTTTCGAGCATTATTCTTTTTTATTAGTTTTTTTTATGAATAAAAAGATCTTCTGACAATTTTTGATCCACGCATGTGTTAAGTTCACAGGTTACTGTGAGTGTTTACGATTAAAAAATAAGTACATTCATTAAATGACCCATTCACGTGCTGCAGTACTGAAAACTTGACAATGGATTTGAACTCACGATTTACGAGCACGGGGTATCATACATAGATATGGCATTGATGAGATTGGCCTTTCCGGAATAAACCTGATTCTGTATCAAATAGTCTAGTAATTACATATTTATTTGAACTGTTAATCGCTCGCCTTGGGTTATTATTAAAAAAGGAGGTAAAGCTAGGCAAAGTCATCGTTTTGTTGTATTTTGTAGTGGTGTATTAATGACATAATTCAGGAATACAGGGTAGAGTGCACCGCAGGCGAAAATTTTAACAATTTCAGGTTTTCTTGTCCACATTCAAACTAGTCAATTTTTCCAATTTTTATCATTCACAATACTACCACATCCATTGGCGTTGTGAGTCTAAAGGGAGAGACATATGCACTGTATGAAGGGAAGAATGCGCTGCAGACGAAAGTTTTGCAACATAAAACAGATAAATGCTGTAAAAATATTTTGTCATATTTTTTAGAATATATTTTAACCGCCCGTCCTTTGGGTTATTATTTAAAAAGTAAGTAAAAAATTGTCGTTTTTTCTCATTAGATTTCGGGATAACAATACATGTTTACAATATACGAACTTGTATGGGAGAGAAGAAAATACCCGAACACATCCGTTATGTTCGGCTGCTATCGAAATACTAAACGAGATGACGCAGGAACAAACTTGACGTATACGAATGTTTTGTGGGTTTCAGGTATAGTTTTTTTTTATACGGCTTGTTGCGTTCGGGCGATAATGTAGCGGCCATATCACATACGTTCGTATGGGTAGGGCGGTTAAACTATCATGGATAATAGACACAAGGAAGATTGGCCATGAAACATTTTTGGTATAAAATTGCGTGCATAAAACTGTCCAACTTCAAATCGCATCTACGTTAAGCGAGGATCGTGTGTATTGGTGCAATATTCACATTCAACAGTGATGTCCGTGCAAAGCGTCACCGAGAATCAGCCTTTTGTCTTGTTTATGCCTAAATACTTATGTTTTTAGCGAAATAGGGACAACGAGTGTACGTATTAAGAATTTGGACATTCAAAAAGGTTGATGCAAAAATTATAAATGATGCCGATGAAAGATATAGTCCAAAAGTGGGCGCTGAGATACATAAGGTTGAGAACCTCTGACCTACACCCAAACCTTTTCGTGTAGAAGGTCGTGAGTAACCAACATAATC
Organism: Halesus radiatus; assembly: GCA_022606495.2. NCBI lineage: Eukaryota > Metazoa > Arthropoda > Insecta > Trichoptera > Limnephilidae > Halesus > Halesus radiatus. The sequence continues at coordinate 16,414 of JAHDVE020002325.1, read as the reverse complement.
GAAAGAATATTAGTCAGGTTTTTTTTATTGAACGCACTTTTAACATGTTGGAAAGTGACCGTGACTTTGAAATGAAATTAACACACCTAATTTGAGATAATGATGCAAAGACGAAATAAATCACTTGATAAAATAATTTTATCACATTTTATGAGGAATGGTAAATACGCCAGAGTCACTGAAGCGATACACCGATAGAAATGCGTTGTGGGCGTGTCCGTGACCCGAAGTAATCTTATTTTTAATATGTCTACACTCGGGTAATTGAATTATAGACGATTTTTTTATAAGACGTTTATTTTCAGACTTCAGACCAGTTCAAGTTGTACGATAGACAGCCCAGCCGACCAGTCCGCCACAATGCTACCAACCTAAACATCGTATTTTCGTTCTCACAACTATCAACATGACAGATACATAACAATTGTCTCCTCACTTCAGAATAAATTGTTTTTTTTTTTTAATTTTAAACCACATCTATCAAGATCGCCCCTGTCTGTACGGAGCACATGCATTGAATATATATTGCCATCCGGTTGGGTAACGTTATGAGGAGGATTGAGGAGAAGGCTGTAGGAAGGGATTTATTAATGCTGGGCTTGAAGTAGCCCGGATTAATATAAGAGGAAAGATAGATATATTTACGAGCCGATTTACACAAAAACGGGTCGGTGAAACGACTCGTTCTCATGAAGCTAACATCAACTGTAAACGGATGTTCCGCTCGTGCCCTTCGAGCTTCACGCACGTGCACCGGTGCGGAGGGGATCAACGCAGCTAGCTCCTCATTGAAATATCTGTAGAACAGACTCTGCATACCTGCATTGCGTCTATGGCAATCGGTCTGTTAACAACTGATTGTCAATCAAACAAACAGCCCTCCTTTACACAGAATTAAGCAGATATATCAAGAATTTGTGAGCTCCAGCCCAGAGGTGACTTCCAAATTCAATTGACGGACGAACTTGAGATTTGTACAGAGTTAGGAGTTGATCACTATAGAAGAATCTGCTAGCCCTATACAAGACGCCCAGTTTCTTGGAAGCCAGATTTCTTGAACAGATTATCAATTTTATTTTTTCCTGTAGTATCAAGGGTTTAAAGAGCTTAGAAAAGCTACATCGAGAACTAACCAGAATCGATACGACAAACTGAGCTATCGGCACTATTTTATCAATATTCCTAGGCACGCCCTAAGCCGTTTGTTTATTATATCGATAACCGGGAAAAAAATGCTCTACGATGGCAACACCGAGACATTGTATCTAATGCGTAGGTCGAATACAATAACTTTCGTTTATCGTTTGGAAACGTCAAAATCAAATTAGTGCAATCTTAAATATTAACAAATCTTAAATGAAACACGAAGCAAAACAAAAAAAAAACACAAAATAAAAAGGTATCAGTCGTATCGGGGAATCGAACCCAGGACCTCTGTCTTACCGATATAACCGCTCAACCAACTGAGCTAATAATGAGACCAGTTCACTTTACGCCATGTTCATCGAAATCATACCTCAACTTAAATACTTGTCTTCCATTAAAATCCTTTCGGTTTTTTTCGGTGTCATGTTTCATTTAAGATTTGTTAATATTATCTTCTTCAATGATAAAATATTACAATGAGATTTATAAGCTTCAATAAGTTATTAAAATAAATTTAATGTAAAATTAGTTTGTTTTTCACTTTAGACATGTGCTGATTGTTTTTGGCCTAAATATCCCAAAAAAAAAACTGTCGAAATTCCGTCCTAGAATCAGAACTAAATCTGTTCAAATAATTGACGATGTTGATCGACTTGTAGACATACGACTACGTAAACGGGCTCGAAAAACTTACGATATTTTAGTTGATGTTAACTGCCAAATGTCATAGGTAATTTGCGGTCCCGATAAGTGTGGCATAATTACCGATATCGTTGATATAGTGTTATTTTATAGTGTTATTTTTGATGATTTTAAGGCGTTCTTGCTAGGGACCCAGATTCCCACAATATATACGTAAACGGGCTCGATAAATTTACGATATTTTTATCGATGCCAACTGTCAAATGTCATAGGCAATTTGCAGTCGCGATAAGTGTCGCATAATTACCGATATCGTTGATAAAACCTTTATAGTGTTACTTTTGATGATTTTAAGGCGTTCTTGCTAGGGACCCAGATTCCCACAATATAAACGTAAACGGGCTCGATAAACTTACGATATTTTAGTCGGTTTTAACTGTCAAATGTCATAGGTAATTTGCGGTCGCGATAAGTGTCGCATAATTACAGATATCGTTGATTAAACCTTTATAATGTTACTTTTGATAATTTTAAGACGTTCGTGCTAGGGACCCAGATGTCCACTATATTGTCCAACCTACGATGAGACAGAAACATAAAGAAGACGTTTTCAATATGATTATTTTTTTTAAAACGTGCGTGCCATAATCTAATAAGATGAGAGAATATCAGATGAGAGAAATTTAATGTCAAGATTCAAGATTTATCAAATTAGATACCTTCGTCAAAGGCTCATAAAGATTGTGTTATTTGTTGGTAGGTTCAGACGTCAATCAAAAAGAAATGTAGATAAGAGATTAATTATTCTTTCGAAAACATCTTTTTATTACTTTTGTAGGTACACATTGACCTATCGAACATATAAGTATAATTTCTTACACGATACAACATTGAAATAACATTTGTCGGCTACCTCGAGAGTCGACTGGGTTAAGGTGATCATTATGATGTATTCAGCCAATGAAAATTAGAAATTAAAACATGGGAATCGATAGAAAAATATGTTTTTGTTAGGGTAGCTCAGCGCCGGATATGTCATACGTTCATACTGTGTAAAAAACATACGCGCAATATCTGAAGGGGCGCCGAAATTATACTCTAAATCATTTAAAAGTTTACCTATAATGTCCCATAACATAGAATAAATATGTCTCCTAATGCGCTGGCAACATTCCAACTCGTTTCTAGGACTATGGGGCGCCGAAGTGTGCACTGAACGGTCGTCAAAAGATTTATGTAAAAAGTTTTTTGTCGCGTCTTTTTTTTACGTGTCGCATAATAGTTGGTCGAGCGTAGAGCGTGTATTTCTATGAATAATTTTAGTGTGCTTTAGGCTTTATACGCCGCGTTGCGCAGCCAACAACCAATCAGGAGTCTGGACTTTTGTTCCCTGTGGTTAAATGACATAGTTAGAGGTGGTCAATATTCCTGTTCCTATTAAAATATCTCGGTCTTTCGATTTAGGAACTGATTCCAAAACGCAGTTTGGAATAACAACTGGTTTGTCCCGTTTATTTTCCTGTAGTTGGAACCGCAGTTAATCGCAGTGACAGTGACGCTCATTTCAGATATCAGCCATCTCTAATACGATACGACTAGCGTCATATATGTTGAACGATTTTATCGTTTAATATTATACAATAATGAACTCTGTATAAAGCTGCTTTAGAGCTCATTATCTTATGGAACGACTTTACAATCCCAAGCTAGTTGGTGTGGTACCTATTTTCTACTAATCTTCTTTTTATATATAAGGGTTTAGGATCGTTATTGATAAGCGGGACGTGATTATTCAATTATGTGAAAATGGCTTTGAACGCCGAAACAACTGAACAATAATTTAAAAAAAAAACTAAAATACTTTCAGAACATACTAAAAATATTATTAATTTTGGCTTACTTCAAATTTCATTTAATTTTTATGTTAAATGTAGCTCTACCAATGAAACATAATAACAATAAGGAACTCAGGAAAAAATTTAATGGCTTTAAAATATTTGTTCATATAGATCAGCAAACGCCGATTCAGAATACATAACTTTTATTATATACGTACAATTTATACATCGTCATTTAGAAGTGAATAAAAATCATCTCATCAAAACACATTGTCATGTTCGTACCATTGTATTTGAAACATCTGACGTCACATGTGTATTCTGTTTTTGGATTATTACGGACATTTTTATTTTTCACTTTTGTTTTGTATTTTAAATATTTTTTTTTTTAGTTTTGGTGAAATTTAAACTTAATTTGGGTGACTTTAAGCTCTATAATTGTTAGTCAATATAAAAAAATATATATTCGTGAGGAAACCAATTATCAATACGGATATTATGCTAATGTTATTGCTCAATACTATTATTATTCTTCGAGTTAAAGTTTCTAAAGAAGTACATAATTTTTTTTACTTGTGTTTAGTTATGGTTTACTATGAATATAATATAAAATTATGTACGTTAAAGCTCATCTTTGTTTTGACATTTGAAATTCTAACCCCAAAACTGATCCAAACCGACCGGCCATAGATTTGGAGCGTTTTGGCGGGCTTTGAAAAATTGAAACTTAGAAAATTATTTTAACTATGAAAACTAACTTTAGAAAAAAAAAAAACGATATATATACTGGTATTTAAGTTTGAACGTAAAATTGATAGAAAATAAAATTGAACTGGAGTTCCTTATGAATGCAATTAATAAATAAGTCGAAAGCGAAAGTTCTCTGGATTACGAACGTACTCCTCGTGTGTATCGTAAGAGGAGAAAACATATTATCAAACTAATTCGGTTTATCCCACAAAACTCACCGATAATTTAACGAAACCACAAAGGGAATTGATTTCTGCTTTGCCGCAGACCATCGAGAAGATGCGTGGTACTTGTGGAGAAGACAGGGAAACCTGCGCGGATAAGTAATAATACAATATAACCGGTTAGTGGCTGAATTGACAAATGCATTTTGTTCCCAATTCCCAATCAGGCGTCGTTCATTTAATTCCTCTGTTAACTACGTCCTTCATCCTTGCAAAAACGACATTTTCCACTTTTATTTATGGTAGTGGGAGTTTTTCTAATATTGTCTGGTTATTTGACGGCCTCCATGGTCGAGGGGTAAGGCTCTCGACTACGAATCCGAAGGTCGCGGGTTCAAATACCGGCGTGCGCAAGTAATTTGTATTTAATGAATTTGTCTTGTTTCACAATCAATTAATTAAAAATAATATATGGTATATTTGCGCACGTTCCAGAGTGGAAGGTACTCTCAGTATCGCCCTGGTGAAAGACCACCATTCAGAATTGAAACGTTACGTGTTTGGTGACTAGATCTGAATAGCCAGGTATTTCCCCACATATCTCTTCCCCTCCCCATTCCATTAGCCTCACAACATTCCCCGATTGGGGATGCCATAGTCTCACTGGCTCCAGATGGAAGGGAGCATTTGGGACTCTTGTGCGGTATTCACATAATTTTTTTTTAATATATATACAATCCGAAAATATTTGTCTTACTTAAAGAAAAACATGCTGTCCCACACAGAGAGGATGGACCGACACACAATTCTGTCTTAGCACACGCCCCATTGCTTAAATCACATTCTTAAACTTTAAAAAGTATAATACCTACATATATGAATAACAATTTATTTTTACCCTATTATTCCACCCACTTAGGTGGCACCCTCATGGGCCGATAAGGAATCAACATAAACCGAGTGATAGTCGAACACACCCACCCCTTTACCGAAGTATTTTAAGAACCAGACGAGTACCTCTATCGGTTCTTACGTCAGGACTCTAATATGAAAAAGCAGTACAATTCTAGCCAGTAAGATAACTCTGTAAAAATAAAACAATTTCTAATATCATTCCTGGAAGAAAAAATAAACAATTGCTGTAAGAATGAATGATACTCAGAGTTTTCCCATTCGTACACGAGTCAGCGCGGCGTAGGAACGATTTTGCGTACTTCCAGTATACAGCAAGCGGTACGAGGTTTTAGTACCTTCTCGATATTATCGCGACACCGCCGAGATCACTGAACTTTTAATTAATAACATGTCTTTAAGTTAAAAATATTATTCCGATTATTTAGAAATTTTGATAATATCTCAAAAGCTTTGTGAATAAATGAAATTTTCCACAATCTCGTCGTCACTTGACTCATTCAACAGAAATCTGCAATACCGGCATTTGATAAATATGCTGTGACATCTGCTGACCCGTTTGCGAGTCCACGTAGCGAGACATCGCCCAACATTACCCGTATTTTTGCTGCACCCGGTTTATGTCGATTCCTTACCGGCCCATGAGAATGACGCCTTAGGCTGCTCTCTGACGGTCCGGTGAGGAATGAACATTTCACTCGCTACTGGAGACACTGCGCAGACTGCGTTGCAAACCGTTACCTTACTTACTTGACCTTTCTGCTCAGTGTCTCCAGTAGCGAGTGAAAAATTCGTTCCTCACCGGACCGTCAGAGAGCAGCCTTAGAAGAAATAAGTATCGGGGATTAGTGCATACACTGAACATATAATCCCAAGAAGTGTAGCCTTTACCGATTTGATAGAAAAAAGATCCATTTTTGGGTTCTCAGGGCTAACCGGATGGCTTCATTTTGAAAGAAGCATTCGGAAGAGTGCGTCCAGATGGTGCTTGGGTTAATTTAGGCCCCATAAATTAAAAAAAATATGTTTAATTTTTATCGCTTTGGAAGTTGCTAACTTAAGCAATACCATGCATGATTTATTTATAATTCTGTAGGTAGTTAGGAAAATGTACAAGGTTTCAAAAGACAAAAAGGTCAAAACGCAATCATTAAATTCTATATAATACATCCCAAAATATCTGAAATATGTAGAGTTTGAAAACCAGTTAAAGCAATTTTGAACAGTTTACCTAAAACACTAAGTACGTATTTCATAGAGAATTTAAAAGATTACACTCGAAGGATTATTGTCTTTTGAAACCTTGTACACTTTCTTAATTACCCGTATAGAATTTACACCTAAATAATTCACAGTTGAGTTAGTAGCCTGCAAATCAGTGGCGTGCACTGAGTTTTTAATCGGGGCAGGCAGTAGGAAATACAGTACATGAATGATATTGGCTAAGCTTTATTGGCTAAGTTTGTTGGGATTACCCGCCAAATCAAATATCCAAATAAGCGTTTAGTTTATGCATATTACAAGCTAATTAGGGAATACATAAAATCTCTTTATTTTTTTCACCGCACAATATGAAAATTATTTCGTCAGGAAATTTGTACTACAGTACAGTATCGTGCAGTCTATAAAGGCTGAAAAGCTGTGCCTACCTTAAGAATTTGAATCGGGAACTTTTTATGATGATTTAATGCTCGATTTTAATAAAAAAAAAAAGAAGAATTGCATTAGAATGTGTATGTAATATGGAAATAAGTAACTTTTACCCTCATTTGTCCTCCTAGCCAAAATCATTAGTAAAACATAATTAAAATGGCATTTTTCAAGGCAGCCAAAATATTTAATGTTATGTAACAACTACAGTCGAAAAGATTGCAGCCTACCCTCGGTCATAGGAGCAATGCACGCCACTGCAATAGAGATACCAACTGGCACTGGTTGCTACCCTTGTAATTTGTACCGATAGGCACGGCCTTCTGCTACACTAACACAACTGAGTCTTTTCTTGAATGCGCATTGCGCATAGTTATACATTTTGTTGTATAGAATACCGTTAACGTTTGAATATGATATTTCGCATACTTAGTTCCTACTTTTAACACGTTATAGTAGGGCGATCGTAGCAAAATCGTAATCGCAAAACAATTTCAACCATAAAATATTTTGGCATTTGATTATTCAGAATTTTATGCAAAAAAAATGAACAGATTGTGTAGCAGTCTATTTTTGATTGTAATCCAATCAATCTCTTCTCTCATTTGATTGACTCTTGTACATTTGCCTTTCTTTGGTGTACATCTCATAGCTCTATTTTGAATAATTTCTAGCTCGTTTAGATTTCCTTTATTGGCCAAAATCCATGATGGGGATCTCGATGCAAAGGCAATTGCCCGCTCTGCCTTTTGGTCATTCCGACACTGTTGACTGCAAACTCGTTCCATGGTCGAGGGGTAAGGCTCTCGACTACGAATCCGAAGGTCGCGGGTTCAAATCCCGGCGTGCGCAAGTAATTTTTATTTATTAATTTGTGTTGTTTCACAATTAATTCATTTAAAAATAATATATAGTATATTTGCGCACGTTCCCGAGTGGAAGATACTCTCAGTATCGCCCTGGTGAAAGACCACCATTCAGAATTGAAACGTTGCTTGAAATGGCTTTAAGCCGTGTTTGGTGACCAGATCTGAATAGCCAGGTATTCCCCACCTTCCTCTTCCCCTTTTCCTTCCCCTCCACAATACCTTCAGCCTCACAAAATTCCCCAATTGGGGATGCCATAGTCTACTGGCTCCAGACGGTTGAGAGCAGCTGAGACTCTTGTCCGGTATTCATGTAAAAAAAAAAAAAAAATTGATTGATTGATTCTTGTATATTTTCCTTCCCTTAGAATAGATCTCATAGCTCTGTTTTGAATAATTTCTAGCTTGTTTAGATTACCTTTATTGGCCAAAATCCATGAAAGGGATCTCGATCCAAAGGCAATTGCCCGCTCTGCCTTTCGGTTATTCCGACACTGTTGACTATAAACTCGTTCCAATTAGAATTTGATTGTTGTCATTAACTATGTTATATTTCACGATGATAACACTGGCCTTGGCTACTGAAATATCTTCATTCTAAAGATGATTTATTCAACACAAACTTGCTGATTGCCACATTTTCATCAGTCGCTTCATCACCCAAAGTTTTATGTCAACTATTATTATACTATCATTGTTAAGGTGATGTCTCTCACCTCAATTTAAATTGCAGCCGCAAATATGGAATTAGAGGATTGGGAAAGAGTATGAAGTTCAAGCAGGTGTTCAAGGAACAATTGTAGGTCATCTAATTTGAGGTATTGTCCCTTAAAACATCATTAGAGGCATTTTTCTAAGTGCATTTTTTTCACTGCGTTTTTGGTCTCCAAAGGAGTCCTTAATGCAGGTTTCTTTTTTTTAAATTTGTTTACCGCACAATGGCATCTCCGATTGGGGTATGTTATAATGCAAAAGGGTTAGGGAAAGGAAATAGAGGGGGAGTGGAGGGTCGGAAAACATCTAGCTATTTAAATCTGGGGTCTGATTCCTGTTGCTATCTTTATGATGATTACAAAGGAACTTTGAAGAATCTTTCCAGTGAATAGATGTTTCATATAAATAAAAAGTGGATAGGTATATCCGGGATGCTATCTAGTTTGCAATTATATTCGGGTAGAACTTTGTAATCATCATAAATATAGCATCCAATAATATGGGATTTAACGGAGGATAATATTGATGAAGTCTTGAAGTTGAGATATGATATCAATGAAGATGGCGGAAAGTGAACTAGTCTCATTAGCTCAGTTGGTAGAGCACTTGTCCCAGTAAGACAGAGGTCCTGAGTTCGATTCCCAGATACGACTGATTACGACGTCTTTATTTTCTGTTTTTTTTTTCGTATCGAATTTCATTTTAGGTTGGTTGATATTTTCTTCAATGATTAAATACTTTATTTAATTTTTTCATAAATTTTTATAGATTTGTAAATAGGCATAAAAAAACTAAACTAATAAAAGGTTTTCATTTTAGTGTCTAAATTATTAAAATTACGAAAAAGTTACGATTTTGGCAGATTTTTATGGGGATGGAATGGTGGAAGGAAGGGGAAGGGAATGGATCTAGTCTGTGTAGAGTAATATGTATTGTGTGAATGTCATTTATTTATTTTAGGTTTGAATTTGTAGGGCTGAGTTAAATAAATCTAACTCACTGTATGAAGTGTTAAAAATGAGTGAAGCGCGGTGAATAAACGTGTTTTGTATGAGTTAGTGTTGAATTCGTTCAAAGTAATTCAGGGCAATCTATCACAGAGGTGGCTATTTTTTGGAAAAATAGTACGTCTACGGAATTTCCACGGTTTTCCAGTGACGAAATCCCCAAAAACGCGGCTGAATCCTCATGACGACTATGTACTTTCTCAATCCCACATACGCCAAGTACAGTATTTTCATTGTGATTTTTTTTTCATATATGAATACCGCACAAGAGTCTCAACTACTTCCAACCGTCTGGAGCCAGTGAGACTATGGCATTCCCAATTGGGGAATGTTGTGAGGCTGAAGTTATTGGGAAGGGGAAGGGGAAGGAGAAGGAGAAGAGGATGGTGTGGAAATACCTGGCTAATCAGATCTGGTCACCAAACATGGCTAAAAGCCATTTCAAGCAACGTTTCAATCCCGAATGGTGGTCTTTCGCCAGGGCGATACTGAGAGTATCTTCCACTCTGGTACGTGCGCAAATATACTATATCTTATTTTTAAATTAATTAATTGTGAAAAGCACAAATTAATTAAACTTGATTTAAACCGGGATTTGAACCCGCGATCTTCGGATTCGTAGTCGAGAGCCTCAACCCCTCGACCATGGAGACCGTCAAATGGCCGTGATTACTTTTTTAAATCTTTGCAGGTTCTGACTACAAACTCTCGGAAGGCTTGCAAACGTTTTAAATGAGATTGTGGTTTAATTATCTCAGTGTTATTAAAAATTTTAGGCGGATAACACTTGTAGTTTATTATAATTTTTAGAATTTAAATAACTTTTATCAGAAATTTTGCTTTTGACATCGCAATTTCGTTGATTCGGTTCATTTACTAGCATTATTATACGACAAATTACTAACTTATAATGTTTGAATTCAACACTCACGATGATATTGAGCTTTTATTTTGTTAAAACTACGCAAATATCGATATTTTTAATGAATGTCATTATCTGAATGACAGATGACAGCTGTCATCCGAGAGAATCAGAACCGCAGTTAAGCAAAAAGTCTTTAGAACAATGTAATCCTTAAAAGAATCGGAAACAAGTGCAACAAGTGCATTTTTGCTTCAAATGTTTTTGACCTTCAAAAATTTAGTTTTTTTTAAAGTGGGGTTATATTTAGTATCTTTCACCGGAGGGATAAACCGATTGAAATGTGTTGTGGCCTTGTCGGTGTACCCGAGTAGGCTATATTTGATCTTACTTTTGTAAAAATTGATCAAATACTTCGGCAGTTTTCAGAAACACAACAGTTCGTGTTTTTTTATTCGGTGTACCTTCAAAATCACCGGCTTATTTGCTGTAATTAAATTTGAATACCTTCTTAGAGAGATTTGACCTCTGACTGGGAAATAAGTGAAGATTATAAGTGTTTATGGTCGGTGGCCACGTTTTGTAGAATTTATACTGACGTGTTCATTTAACAGACTATAAAAGAAAAAGTGGTCACGCTCATTTAAAAACAAATAAAAATATTCATAAATCAGTGTAAAAACATTATTTTTAATCATTGAAAATAATATTTCTAAAAAAAACATACATGAAGCCGAACAGACGCAGAAAAAAAATGGTAACGGTAGCAACTGGGACTCGAACTCGGACCTCATAGTCTATCCGGTACCTTTGCTTCCAGCCGTTGAAATGGTACTTAGGGTAAGTCTATTCATTCTGACGTCAGTGATTGATGCCAATTTACATACGACTTCTCATCTCCTATACCTCGGACAGGCCAAACAAATTGATAATATTATTAAAGAAAGGATAAAGATATTTTTTCATTCAATTTCACCACAAGCAAGGAAACTTGGCAACTTCAGAAACACGGATACGCTCATAATACGCTTTTATAGAGATGGCAAGGGGAAGAAATCAAAATTAGGGGAACGAGAGGCGATCTTAGGTGTATCACTGTCCTATAATTTTGGAATAAATGCGTCCCGACAGTATGCAGGCAACTCGCATTGCACTGCAAAGTATTAGTATTTACTCTTCGAAACGCAAATCTGCTAATAATAAACTCTACCTTTTTACAATTGTGCAGAATTTATGAAAAATCCCCCTTTTTCCCATAGCTAAGGAAATAAATTCCAAGCTAACAAAAAACCGCCAATAAGTAAAACAAAAAGGTTCAGTTTGCTTACCAAAATTAAATACCTTGTTGGAGTATTTGGTTTGGCCCTTTTTATAAATGTTTTAAAATTTCCTTGTAAAATCATATGAAAGAAACGTGAACGGCAGTGATTTCTTGTCAATAAAATATGGAATGTAATGCAATAATTATGATTTTTCTCTTTAATACTTCTATTTTTACAAAGTTTGATTGCACAGAAAACCATAAATATTATTTAATTTCTCAAAATCTTCGAATATCATTCGCCGCCGGTCAATACACGAATGATGGCATCGTGTATTCGAGAAATGCGTGAACCCGCCTGGTGCCAAATTTAGGATATCACATGGTGTGCCTCCACCCGTCTAAATGGTGGACAAAATTGGCTATAAGGCATGACTATTAATTATGCCGTAAGTGAAGACATTTTGACTCCGAGGTCCCAGACACGCCAGTGAAATTGATATTTTTTTTTTCAAATTGAACATTCTTCTAGCACACGGACACGCCCATAATACATATCTATCGGTTTATCACCTCATATTGAATGATAAAATACAATAAATCATATTGAATTCAAAACATCATAAATTCAAATAACCTCCAACCGCGCACTTAATGACTCGCCCATGAAATCGAAAGCAGGTTCCAGCGAGAGGTAGATACCACGATATCTTAAGGGGCTTACGGACTTGACTTCACCACGGGCAGTCAAGTGAAGATGCCACGGGCTGCGAGCTGACCTTCAACATGGAAAGTAAGAGTGGAAGAGTCACAGTAGTTCTTTGACCAGCTTTCGTACGCATCTCCACGTGCACGACGAGGTACATATAAGATGCGTTTAGCAGATTTGGTACTGGATTTATCCATGAAACGGTTTCAATCAGATAAACTAAAAAACAACACAAGTACCCCCCATTAGATTATTTTAAATTATTTATTTAAGGAGAAATTACAGATACAGACAGTAATATTAAAATAATGTACAATATTTGGATAACTCGCCTGCATCCTAGCTGTTTCTAACTGATTAATATGATACAGATAAATAAACCTTCAAAATAATATTTAAATAAGTTAAGGAATTTAAGATTGTGTTCCACAGAAAGAATTTGAAAAAGTGCACAATGTCTAAATAAAGTAATTTACAAGAATATAAAGGGAAAAAATAGTGATTAAATTAAAAATGGCGTTATACAAGGAAATAATAAAAAAAAAGTACACAATGTGTAAACACTGTTCTTTGAAGTTTGTTTGTTTGATATTTTTTTATATGAAAACAGCTTTCAATTTTCTCTTAAAAATACTGCATGTATCAAAGAATATGTCGGAATCCATCAAAGTTTGATTTTAATTGAATAACTCGCTCATTCTTCTGATTGGATCCCTGACACCAGCATTTGTGCGCGTCCGGCTAATATGGAATAAGTCGTTAAACCTAGTTTTTCTGGGTGGTATTTAAAAAATTATTAGTTGGAGTAAGGTAAGACAGTTGATAATGTTATTGCACACTTTATATAAGTTCTTGAGATCAAGGTATGTTCGCCGGTTAGAGGGGGTGGTGACATTATTTATTTATTTATTAAATAGAGAACATATTTACGTATCCCCGTTTAGGTGCGCTCATTCTATAATTAAGGCAATACAGAAATTTCCTTTGAATTCTTTCAATTTTGTCTTTGTAGATACGGTAGAGTGGAGTCCATATGGGGGCGCAGTATTCAAGTTAAGAACGCACCAGAGTATAATAATAAAGGGGGAGGTAGGTTTCAGGTTTTCGAAATATACGGCTGTTTCTGAAAACAAAGCCTAGCATGCAGTAAGCTTCATTTACAATATAATCAATGTGTACATCGAAATGAAGTTTTGAAACAAAAAGTATGCCTAAGTCTCTTATACTGTATACGTGCTTGTTAACTTTTGTTGATTTTTATAAAATGAAGCGTCGGTGAAATTATAATATTTATTTTTAAATAAATAATAGTACAAGTAAGTTTAAATAAAATTTTCAAAAGGAGAATCTGACAACAAAGAAACAAGTAGTATCTTTAACTGAAAGTTGGAGATAAGCGACTTGTGGGATATAGCGGTCCCTTTTATAGGTGATCTCGTTGCTGGGGTCGTGTGCGGGAGGTGATGCGGTTCCACGTCCGGGTCTATTGTAGATGATAAGGGAACGGCTAGATAAGGTGTCCGGGTTCATTATATTGTTGTTGACACGGCTAGATAAGGTGGAGAGCCGGCAGCATACTATCTTCGGGTCGGGGGCATTCTATAGTAGGTAACACGCTCGAGTGAGTAGTTACTAATATAATAATTGTGTGTGATTTTTTTTTTTTTATATGAATACCGCACAAGAGTCCCAAACTGCTCCCAACCGTCTGGAGTCAGTGAGGCTATGGCATTCCCAATTGGGGAATGTTGTGAGGCTGAAGGTATTGGGGAGGGGAAGGCAATTATATTATGTAGCAATGTAATTTCAATATGTACACTCCGCTTCTCTACACAAGTATTTCTTAAAATAGAAGCGTAGTATTACGATTAAATTATAAATGTATTCAATTTCAATAACAAAAATTAAATTAGTTAATTGTCCTGCAAGATAATTTTTATGTAAAAAAAATGTTAATAAATAAATAAATACGGTTTATTTAATTTTTTTTTAATAGTAAATTCCTTCCGATACCATCAACATAAAGCGAAATATGTTGCTTGTGCAATGATGGGGGATCCAACAACCCTGTATTTTAAGTGATACCACACAAGAGTCCCAACTGCTCCCAACCGTCTAGAGTCAGTGAGGCTATGGCATTCCCGATTGAGATATGTTGTGAGGCTTGAGTTACGGAGGAAGGAGATGAGAAAGAACGAATCTGGTTATTCAGATCCTGTCACCAAACATGGCTAAAGCCATTTCAAGCAACGTTTCGCTTCTGAATGGTTGTCTTTCACCAGGGCGATATTGACAGTATCTACCACTTTGGAACGTACCCCAAATATACGACATATTATTTTAAATCAATAAATCGTCGCTGCATTTATAATATACCTTATGTGCCGTTTCGTACATTCTGAGATGATCGAGAAAAAATGCTTTAAAAAATAATTGCAGACTATATTTGCTAAAAATATTTTTTACAATTATTAGGCAAGCTTTCCACCTTAACAAATCTATTATTTTTATATTATATATGCAGCGACGAAAGCGATTAAAATTTACTTGCGAATGCCAGGATTTAAACACGCGGCCTCCAGATTCGTAGGCAAGGATTTTAACCATAATTGTACCATGTCTTCTCGAGGTATCCCCGATGGAAACCCGATCCTTTGGACCTCTCGGCTACTAACAGCTACAAAATAAAAGTAATTAGAAAAACAATCTTTCATAACTCCGTCTTCCGCTGTCGAACATTAAAAAAGCCTACTCGAAGGCGTTCAAATCAGTAAAATTATTAATGGATATATTTATCAGTTGTTTGAATAATGTCTAAGTTATGTTCATTTGATCTTAATAAATAAGTCAAATAGCTAAACAACTCAACACATATTGATATATTACCTGTTTATATGCTCTTTAGTAACCAGTTGTTGATTTAATAGTTAATGTTTAAGATATTTATGAGGTGTTAACTCGACAACGGATCTTTTTACGTTTATTTGATGAACATAGATTTTCTGATATGGTTGACTTTTTAGAGCTTAATTAAACGTATTACGCGCTCATAGATGGCGCTAATTTAAAAAAATTATATAACACTTATAGCACGTAATGTTTTTTTAAATATTCAAATGAATTGTTTGTTGGCGAGTGTACACGCGAAATATGAAACGATTCAATAATGAGGACATTTCCGGATTTGTTTACCCTCTCCCTAAATCTTCCTACCCGGTTTCTTATGAGGGCTGCAAAGCCAGGAACTCTGCCCTCCGTGAGCGTGTTGGAGGCACTGCAGTGTCTGGAGAGACCGAACATCGCGCGGTAGGCGTTGTTGTTGTACACGAAGTTTTTCCACGTCACCCTTCTTGAAGTTCGCCCAGAGCTCGCATCTGTAAATATAAAGGAACAGAAAAAAATAAATAATACAATATCCACAAAGTCAATATTAACAATAATAACAAATAAGTAAATAATGTAAAAAGTTAGAGTTAACGATAATTTATAAACTAGGTAGAAATAATTAGTTCATACTTTTTTTTGAAATTTGCCAAGTTTAGATCATTTTCAAATACATCCTCCATATTATTTAAGTATTTTTACCAAGACTGTGTAAGCGTGGAATTGGGGAATGCAAACTATAGTTCGAACGGGATATACATATGTAAAATGTTAATGTTTGTCTTGTAGTTCGTTTAGGTATGCATAGGTTGATTAAATGTAGGAGTTTAGAACAGTTGAATTTATAATTTAATAATTTTAATAAAAAGTTTAGGTCGTTAATTGTCCGTCTGTTTTCTAAGGTTAAATTAAATCAAAATATTTAATCCCCTTCGTTAGAAAATAATAAAAATATACTTGAATCAAACACTATATGGAGTATGCGCCAGGACCGTGTTGTGTGGTGGTTT